>JAPKLY010000319.1:281866-299509 GCA_026898435.1 Prunella vulgaris
TAAATTATGCAATTTAAATAATAACTTAATAAATTATGCAATTTAAACCAATTAAATCTCAAGTGTTGCAAAATAGTTATTCAAAGATGAATGTTTCACTATAAATATAGTGTATTTTACAATGTTTTTGTACTACTACATTGAGTCAATCAAACGCAGCAAAAATGGCACACACTCCAAATAAGAACTCAAAAAACAATCCTCTAATTCCCCCCTCGCCCAAAAGCCTCATGTCCGTATACGAATACAACAAAACTCAGCATGAAGAACTAAAGGCCGATGTCAAAGTTTTTTTAAGAAGGATGATCAATGCTCTCGATCCAAAATCGGTCAATGATGTCATCCTTGATGACGAGCCTTGTAACAAGTTGTACGAAATTTTTCAGGAGGTAATGAAGACTAGGACCATTCCCGTAATAATACTAGAAGACTCAAGCATCAACGAGGAGGAACAATGCAGTGTTGCTAGTGATGTTGGCGAAGGAACGGTCAATATGGCTGCGGATTTTAACAACGATGGTTGATTTGGTGTTTTGGGTTGGTGGTGGTTGATTTTCTAGTACTATTTCATCATGTATATGGCATTAGGAATTTTGTATGTTTTTTAATTTTAATATTAATGAAAATTATGTTATATTTAAAGAATTTTTTACATTATTTATTTAAAGATTACTTGAGACTTGTTCAATCACTTCAAAAGTTTACACAAATATCACTACGAAATTGTTATTATATACTAACATATACTTAAGACTTGTTCAATCACTTCAAAAGCAATTACTTAAGACTTGTTCAATCACTTCAAAAGTTTGCACAAATATCACTACGAAATTATTATTATATACTAACATATATATTTTAAAACTTTATTGATTATCCCATATATATCATATATGTTAACTTTGAACAATATACGATCAAGTAATTTAAATAATTTATCACATATATCTCCATAATTTATCACAAATATCTACATTTTATACGAACATACACTTTTAAAAAAATTTATTTAAACATAGACTTAAAAAAAAAAATATTTAAACATAGACTTTATTTAACCCTAAAAAAATATACGAACAAGTTGAATGTTCATGTGTATGTTTAATGGTCACGAACAATAACAAAGAAAAAAAAATTTCGAACAATAACATAAATTTTTTTCGAACAATATAAGAATCCAACAAAACAATAACAAAAAAAAATAATAATAATAAGAACAAAGGAGTATCATTAACTTAACATTCATATTACTTGTACATATACGTAATAATGGCCGAAACAAATCCAGAAATACAACCTATAATTACAAGATTTAGTAACATTGAAACATCAAGATTAGAATAAGAATTGCAACTACAAATATTATTTGAAACCCTATCAAACTCATTTGCAACCCTATCAAACTCATTTGCAACCCCACCGGATATTTCTTCTTCCTTCAATTTCCGTTCAAGAGAAACATTTTCGGCATCAACAACATTGATGTTTCGTCCAAAATAAGATATGTAGGCATTAGCAGCTTCATCCAACATCAAAAACGATTTGAATAAACTTCCTTTGAATCCGATGACATTTGGTGCACATTCGGCCAAACTTCCATAGATCCCATTCCGTACACCTTTGAACACAACATAAAATTTCTTAGTATCATCCCTTTTTGTCGTCATTGAAATAGAGGGATTGATGAAGAAGATTCGGAATGACGGTGGTGGATTCGCCGGAGGTAGTTTCGTCGGAGGTGTAATCTTCGCCGGAGGTAGATTCGTCGGAGATGGATTGTGTTGAAGGTATGAGTTCTTTTGGAGTAAGAGGGCGGGTAATATGAACCCTAATTAG
This sequence comes from Prunella vulgaris, assembly GCA_026898435.1. Classification (NCBI taxonomy): domain Eukaryota; kingdom Viridiplantae; phylum Streptophyta; class Magnoliopsida; order Lamiales; family Lamiaceae; genus Prunella; species Prunella vulgaris. Next base: position 283,703 of record JAPKLY010000319.1, read on the forward strand.
GGTTAGGAAATCTTTAATAAAGAGAGAGGAGAGAGAAAGAGGATAATAATTTTTTATTTAATTTTATGTTGGAATAAGTGAAAGAGAGAGAGAGTGAGAGAAATTTTAAATTTGAATTTAAAATCCAAATTCAGATTTGAAATGAAATTTTGATTGATTTCATTAAGGGTATATTAGTAATTGTATTAAATTTTAAGATGAAAATTACTATAATGGATATTATGGATGTCCATAAATCACGCCACTCTACAAATAATTCATCTTTCCCAATTGCAATTTCTTATTTTATACCCATAACCTCCACCTCAACCAATGGTATAAGGCCCCTAATTCAAAAACTACAGCCCCTTCAATTTTGTCAATGAGTAATTCATTATCACTATCTAATCCCAAGGTTCAATTATGCAACTAATTAAGTAACCAACCACGTCAGAGAGGATCACCATGGACAATATTTAGATTCTTCATAATGCTTTGTTACTTGACTTACGTCCTATCCAACTATCTAATGTTGAATCATTTTTCATGGTCCTAAGCAATGTTCTCCAAGGCATTCTATCAAACACTTAATGAGTATTCCTTACAATTCAGCACTCACTTAGCTTTTAATTAACAACTTCCAATTGAATTCATAACATATATATGCCTAAATGTGAACATAATATATAAAACATAGGAGAAAGAGAAATGGATGCATGGGAGAAGAAAGCCAGATCACCTGCTTCGATTACTGGCAATCCGGAGAAAACTGGCCAACTGATTGGCCAAGTTCACGCAAGACGCAACTCCCTCTTTTATAATACTCCTCCATCCCTCTTTTAAGTTTTTTTTTTTTTTAAGAAAGTGTGTATTTATTATTATATTATGGGCCACATTTTGACTTTTGTATTAAATAATGAAAAATTGTGAAAATGTAACGTTGAAGTTGTGAAAAAGTAATGGAGAGTTGTGAAATGGGTATTTGTTGTTTTTTATGGAACGAAAAATTTATTGCCGGACATCCATAAAAAGAAAGTGAGAAACTTATAGTGGGACGGAGGAAGTATAAGATATGATTAAAAATCTTATTTTTTTTAATGATAAAATTCTATAACCAAAAAAAAAAATCTATTCTTTTAAATCTCAAAATTAAAATAATTTAAATAACCTCAAAATATTACATAAAAAGAATGCTTGTAATAATATGTTACCATCTCAGTTCATATTACTTATCTAAAAAAAAAGGAAAGCGAAAGTATCTAGTAATTAAAAATAAAAAATAATTCAGAAATTCTGTTGGTCGGTTAATATTTTTTGAAATTTTCCCTCAAACAAATGTTATATGTTTATATTTAAAAAAATCAACTTAAAATCAATAAATCAAAATTAGAAATATTTGAAAAATAAGAATTTATGAAATATATATGAATTTATATAATAATATTGAATAATAAATAAAATAAATTGTATATTTTTTTTAACTTTTTAATATTGATTTTGAGAATTTTAAATAATTTTTATTTATATTCAGAATAAAAATATTATATAATCTTATATATATTTTATTTTAGAATTGAACCATTTTTAAAATTTTATATCTTATGCAGAGAGGATGTGGCTTAAGCAGGTCCCACTTCCTGCTTAGGAATTTCTATAAATACTTCTTTTTCCGTGTAATGCATGACTAGATATTGATAATATTTTAATATGTGATAAAATATGTTAAAAATTTAAATTAATTTTATTTTTTTATTAATTGTTATTTATTAATTTTTTAAATTTATATTAATATATGATTTATGTGAGATAATATATGTGTAAGTATCTCACAATTATTAATTATATATATTTGATTTTTTAAACTAACGAAATACTAAAATTTAGAATTGATATTAATATTGAAAATATTCTTAAATTAAATTATTCAACTATATATCAAAATTAATAAATAAATATTTTTAAATAATAGAATTCATATTATAGATTTGATTTTATCTTATATATGGAATATGAATGAGAATTAAATATTAAAAAAGAATGATTAATTTGAATAGTAGAAGAGATACAACGATTGAATTGACTAAGAGTTTACACTTTCAATGTGTTTTCATTAAATAAATACACAAAATTTTGATTTGACTTGTAATTGAGAGATATAGAAGAAAATATAAAATGTTATATAAGTGCAACTAAATTAAAAGTAAAAATTGAGGTGTGAAGCACATGTAAATGGTAGAGTAATATGTTAAGACTAATAGGTGAAAAATAACATTTATATTTTATGTTTTGGGGAACTTGTGGAAAAAATCACTATTGTGTTCTTTTATTTATTTATATATATATATATATATATGTACACATTGATTCTTAATAAAGGATTAAAATTTCACAACCCTAACAACGTGCTACTTGCTCCTCTTAATATCTAAAAATTTCTAATTTATAACTTATGAACTATTGAAAAATAACATTTATTAAGCTGTCAAAATAATTTATATGCTCAAAAAGAACATGGGCGCTAGCCATATATCAAAATAAAATTAAAAGATGGTGGGCCAGAAAGCCAAAAATTGACGTGCCAACTGCCAAAGTTAATTTGTCTAAGCCCGACTGACCAAATTGATTTGATTCTCCACTTTTAATACAATATTGATAATTTATGTAAAATCAAAGGATCAATCTATGTGCTGAACTCAGGGGCTGTTTTGATTGGAAACTTATCTAGATGAGTAATAGTAATTAAAGTCACAGTGTGTGTTTAAAATGATTTTACTATGACTTTGATTCTAAAAAACTAAGGAATCAACCATAGATACGAGAACTATAATATTTATTCTATACCATTTTCATTCATATATTCTTTTCATTCCTTATACTAAACGACCCCTTAGAATTGTAGATCCAATGTAAGACTTTGGAGCTATGATACACGGATTCTTCTAAAAATATTACAATGCAGTATCAGATTCGTACCCACACTCTAAAAAGGCTAAGATTCTTGAATTCTCGTGTCGGATTCTCCACGTGGCGAATCCATCTGCCACGTGGCGAATCCAGCTAACGGATTCTCGAATCCACTGCACGAATCCTATTTATAAGCACTAAATATATTATTTAAATTGAATTTTATTATTTCGTATAAGTTAAATTGATAGTGTGACACCTGTTTTAAATTGAATTTACTACTGTGATTTATGTATTGAACTAATGTAACTCAAATTTATATATTTTTTACATAATTATATTATATTATTGAATATACTCAAATTTTAGGTGATAAAAAATATAAATGATTTATAATTGATTTATAAAAAATATATTTTTTAGATATTATATATAATAAAATATAAATAAATAGACGTATACTTAATGAATCGCACCCTAATTTTTTTAAAAACTCGTATTCCCGAACTCGTATCGTATCGCACCCGCATCTGCGTATTCGCACCCGCATCTGCGTATCCGCACTGCAACATAGCTTTGGAGCAACTTTAGATCCAATTGTGGGGTTATAGAAAGGAGAAATATCTTTATTGGTATAAGATTTTTTAATTTTTTTTTTTAAATCTAAGAAATAAATCCGCACGGCTTTGCGCAAAATGAACTATATCATATACCAATACATAGATCGAAATCCATCCTAGGGTCCTAACAATGGTTTCAAAACTATGGTCCCAAGCAAAATAACACGAAAGAGTTTTTCAGGTGTTAAATGAAAAAAAGACATCAAATGAAAAGATCTTTCTGGACTAGGCGATATTGATCTAAATAAAATAGGCCAATTACGGTAAGCCTTTGTGAAGGAGGTGAAATAATGCAAAAGAGTTTTTCAGATGTCAAACGAAAAAAGAAAAAGCGGCGAATGACAAGACCTTTGTGGACTAGACAGTATTGACCTATATAAAATGAGTCATTTACGGTGAGCTATAATGCACAGATTCTTCTAAAATATTATAATGCAGTATTGGATTCGTACCCGTACCCTAAAAGGGGTAAGATTCTTGGATTCTCGTGTCGGATTCTCCACGTGGCGAATCCATCTGCCACGTGGCGAATCCAGCTAACGGATTCTCGAATCCACTGCACGAATTCTATTTATAAGCATTAAATATATTATTTAAATTGAATTTTATTATTTTGTATAAGTTAAATTGATAGTGTGACACCTGTTTTAGATTGAATTTACTACTATGATTTATGTATTGAACTAATGAAACTTAAATTGATATTTTTGTACATAATTATATTATATTATTGAATATACTCAAATCTTAGGCGATAAAAATTATAAATTATTTATAATTGATTTATAAAATTTTATATAAAATATATTTTTTTAGATATTATATATAATAAAATATAAATAAATAGACGTATCCTTAACGAATCGCACCCTAACTTTTTAAAAAACTCGTATCCCCGAACTCGTATCGTATTGCACCCGTATCTGCGTATCCGCACCCGTGCAACATAGACGGTAAGTCTTTGTGAAGGTCTCTATAGACTAAACGAAATTGATATAAATAGAGTGAATCATTTTTAGAGAAGATTTAATGGTCTTTGTTTGAGGGAAGGATTATTGGGGTATCAAACAATATACCACATTAAAATAATGTGAGAATTATGAGAGTTATAAGAATGGACAAGTATCTCCATCGGTATTAAGTGTTTTAGAAAAGTTAAAAACTATGTAAGTGATCATGAAAAGAGGACAATATCATATATCAATGTGAAAAGAGGACAATATCATATATCAATGTGAAGACCGGAGTTCATCCAGAGGCCCCAACATGTCTTTCATGTGATATGTCAATTTTCAATTTGAAATGACAATTTGGTCTTTGGAATGCCCTGCTATCTCGCTCAGTTCCCTGCCGGCCAATTTATAATGATAAAATATAGGGATTAAAGATTTGTAAATTCTGTAATTTTCTTTTATTATAAATTTGGTCTACATGAAATACACAATTTGATATTGATCTTGTAAATTTAAAAATATTTTAATTTTTGTCCTTTTATAAATTTATAGGACCAAAATCTCGTAGGACTATAAAAACTTTAATCTCTAAAATATAATATGATATTTTAACTATTTTTTTTTATATAAAATTTTTTGAAATGCAAAAAATAAAGAATCTAATATCATTTATTTGTTTTTTTAATTTAAATATTAATTTTACGTTATATTAAAAATATATTATGTACTATTTTTTTTAATTATAAAAAAATTTAGTAGAGCGGTAGAGTGTATTCGTAGTTTTTTAGTGTGTATTAATCATTTTAGGTGTTCATCATTATTATAATAAGGAATGAGTTGTATTTAAAAAAAATAAAGGTGCATGCATTTGCCAGAGTATTTGGCCCGTTAGGCTGAAACTTAGGACACGTGCGCTAGATTTCGGGTGATTGTTGGATTGCTGTTGATTTGGGTTTAAGCCATTTTTGGGGTTTTAGATGGACTTTTTCATTTAATTAAGTTCTTCCCATTTTATTTAGCATTTTACTTGTGACCTCCTTTTCTCTCTCTTTTAAATTTTTAATAATGCAAACTTTTCTTTTTCTTTTTTTAACAGAAAACTGCTGAAAGAAGGTAAAAATATATTACTCTCATACCATAAAATCCTTTATTTATTCCATTTAGTTTTGTTTTTACATAATAAGCAATTCAACACGTGTTTAATGTGATAAAATTTCATTGAATATTACTTTATTGAATCTTTGATGATAATTATATAACAGAGCAATATGTTGGAGTTAATCTTAAATTCATCACTTTTATTCTTACCATCTACTATGGACGTTCACAAATCACTTATAATTTTTGTCGTATTGTATTTTGGATAATTGATTTCAGAAAATCATTCCAGACAATTATTGGGAGGTGTTGATTGTGGAGAAATTGCCTGGAGGAATGTAATTGGTTGGCAAAGGAAAAGCATTGAAGAACATGATCCATGATCAATTTTATATTTTCTTCTTGTTGTTTTTTACTCTTCCTTATGTGGTGGTCTTAAGGTGAAAGTGACAAGCCACCGGTGGCCTAATCCGGTGAAGCTTCCCTGTGCCATACTCCCTCCGTCCCATAATTATTTTCAAATTTTTCTTTTTCGTCCTTCCCCCAATTATTTTCACACCATATACATGAAAATTATTACTTTAACTTTATCCTTACAAATTCACAATATTCATATATTTACACAAAATACTATTACTTTTAAATTCAATCTAACAAATTTTATTATTTTAATAATATAACTTTACACGTCACCATAGACGGAGTCACGTTAGGTACAGGGGGGACACTGGGCCCCCCTGAATTTTTTGAAATTACTACATATAGTATAGTTTTCAACCTTGACTTTTTGTAGTTGTGTGCCCTAGTGGTTTGTAGAGTAATGTGTGTTTCTTATTTTGTTGGCACAGGTCTTGATTCCTATGTATGCCTTTTTTTTCCTTTTCATTTTATCTCGAAAATTTAAATATAACATCTTTATTTTTGTTATTTTTTTTATCGTACACTGCTACTCTAAATTTATTTATTTATACAAATAATTTATCTTAATTTCTTTATATTATTATTAATAATAAGATTGCTTATTGTTGGAACCACAATATATAATATTTTGATTTTAGATGTGCTTTAGAACTAAATTCAAATGCATCCCATGTACCGTGTAATTCGAATATATGTTTAAATTGTATTAATTAGTTTGTTAAATAAAATTTATTATTTTCATTTAAAAATATTAGTTCTATGTAATTGTAACGTACAATAAATTTATAAGAGGATTACTAACTAAATATTTAAAATAATATAAAAAATTTAAATTTTGGGCGAGCATTTAAATCAGTGCTAAATAAATAAATAAGTGTTTCCTAAAATAAAAAATTAATATTTTAAGAATTTAATTTTAAAAAATAGTGAAATAATCGTTAGATAGTGAAAGTTCTTTCAAAATATTATGTCCATTTTTCTACGGTCAATTGGACCCCCCTAGTGAGAGATCCTGGCTTTGTCACTGCACGTCACCCTATTTTTCTTAAAAATTGTGGCATTCCAAAGGTGAATACACCCCTGGGACGGAGATATTATAAGATATGGAAACGGTCCCTTGAATAATGCGTAAAATGGATATTGAGAATAATTATTTTGTTTTATTTAAATTGAGAATAAAAACACTTTCAATCTCCATTTTCTTTTAATTAAAAGAGTTGTTTCCACATTATATATATATATATATATGTATATATATATGGCAGAAGCTTCACGAATTAGGCCACTAGTGGCTCATCGCTCTGCCTCAAGACCACCACATGTGGAAGAGTTGAAGAAAACAACAATGAGCCAAATATTCATGGACCAGTTCTTCAATGTTTCTTCCTGTTCGCATGCTTTCTGACTTGCCAACCGATTACATCCTCCAGGCATTTTTTGTCAAATTAAGCCACATGAAAAGAAGCATGAGACTGATAAAGCCCCCAAAATTTGGACTATAATATCAATAATGAGTTAGATTCTTCATAACTTGTCATGCACTTTTTTTTTTGCGCTGAATCTTTCCATTCAATGATGTGTTGTTTACTATTATCGTGTGGTTTGCAAGCTGTTATGTATGTTCGAATAATGGTAGTAAATTCACCTGTCAAGTTAAAAAAAAAAAGTAAAAACTATAATTAACTTTTTATTGAAGCAACTAAAATCTGATTGACACTTTTCATAAATAAAATTCATGTTGGTGGCTAAGCATTTTACAATAAAATTTGAATGAAGACTGAAAGACACAAAAATCAATGTATACTTTTAGCATTCGCCGTAGGATGTAAAAACAATAGGAACGATATAATTCAATTCAATGGAAATATGAATAATACGAATTGTTGGTCTCAGATATTGGTAAACAGGTGTATGGGGATACACCTGTCTTGAATTTTTTTTCTTCAAAATAGAGAAATAACAAACCAGTGAACACATTAACTAACTCAAGCAGCCTGTTAAAATCTAATAGTGGACCTGAAAGTAGCCTGTCAATCTTTCAGAGAGACTTAATGATGGATACTTTTCAATTATAAGGTTAAGTAGTATGTGAGTTGAATGCTTATCAAAACATGTCTTTTTAGCGTCGAATAAGATATATAAATTTTACACTCTTGAAAAGATTTGATCAAGCAACACACACAAAAGAATAAAACAGTAAAAGACATAGAGGATTTATAGTAGTTCGGAGTTAAATTCTCCTACATCCATTTTCCCTGATTTAACAGAAGAATTCCTTAACTTAGGAATTCCTTGATTAATAGTGCCACGATACACTGATCAAGAACACAACTTAGTTTTGATCCTTAGAATTTTCCTGAGTCCTAGTCTTCTCTAAATTTCAGACTGAAAGCAGACCTCAACTTACTCTCAGGTTACTCTCTACCTTAAACTTCTCTGTTTAATGGCTTTGAGTGGGTCCCAATTTATTTTGAGATAGCCATTTACAATGAATAATAGTTTCTGGGTTAGGACTATCTCAGTAGGCTCTTAAGATATTACAATGTAGCCTAACATACAGTGTTGAACTCTAAATAAGAAAATACTTGGGAAACTATAGGATTTTCGAGTGATTTCTGAGTGTTTTGAAAATTGAAGGCTTAAACGTTTCCCATGCATTTATTCATCTTCAACCTCTGTTTTTATAAACATAATTTGAAAACTTTCTGTTAAAAAGAAGGTGTTCAAACCATGCTATTTTGGTAAACTAACGTTCTTCAAATCTTCCTTCTGATCTTCATGAAGTCAAATCCTAAGCATTAATTAGTGACAGCTCATTAAATGCTTGTTTGGAATTAATGCAGTCGCACTTGTAGTTTGTGCCTAGGTTGTTGATTGCTTCTAACTTTGGTACTGTCAGATCAGTCTATTTTATGTCAGGTCCGTACATAGGTGACAGTTTCTCAATAATTGGCTTAGGTCTGAATGTTTTCATACAGTCAAACAGTTTTCTTTAAGTCTACTGTCACTTTTTCAGGTGACTTAGAACATTTCTTTTGTTAGCATTTAACACTTTATTAAGTGTTGCAACCACCTTCTTAAATGTTGTAGAGGCATTTAAGACTTCATGTGATTTCTTCATAGTGGAGTTACAAATCCTCTGAGTACCTCAGGTTAGTTGTATTTAGTCTTATGAGGTATACTTCTATTTTGGTGGGTGTATTTACTAAATAGGCACAGTTGATCTTTACAGTTGAGTTCTTCTTTATCTTCAAGTAGCCTGTTCCCTGTCGATCTAGTCTGCACTAGTAATACAACCTCTTAACAATTAGGTTTTTTTTTTCTAAACTTATTGCAATTACTTTACATTTATTTTAAGAGGTTTTGAAATTAAATCAGTGAAAGTTTAATTGAACCACTTCATAATTTATTCGTACTATGTATTTTGTATTTTTTGTGTTTCTTTTAGAAGTTTGACAATATCGTATTATGATAGTTTTTAATATTTTGTTAACTTATTATATTTTGTGATGGTTATAATTATATTTTAAATGTATAATTTATCGTATAATGTATTTATTTTTATTAATATATATTTTTTAAAAAATTAATATGAATAAAAAATAAAATAAAAAAATCTTAGCATTGTCTGGGCGACGCCTAGCCATCACGTAAGCGGACGCTCGACCACCCGGCGATGGCTGAGTGTAATGATCGGAACACGGGTGGTGGTTTTGGCTTCGAATTCCGGCATCATCTTCATTCTTTCCAACGAGAATCGAGCACGGCAAAGGTGGCGGCCATGGGACTTTCCAGGCGGCAGCTTTAATGGCAGATCTGGCGAAGATTTATCTTGAGGCGGCGGCCATGGGGCTTCGAATCAAAAGGGTTTCGGCAGCCTTGGGTGGTTGCTGCTCTATTTCCGGCAGAGTAGTGTGGATTTCAGTGGCTGTAATTTGAATCCGAGCGTTCAGAGCAGGGAGCTGCTTCGGCGGTGTGTGGTTTCAGTGGGTAACAGAGGCGAGTGATTGCTGTTTTCCGGCGCAACGGTGGCGGTCGGACTTCATTCCGATGGTAGTGGAGGCTAAATCGAACATGGCAAAGGACAGAGCGTGAGGAAGAAAGCGGTGGAGATGGTCATGAGTTTTGTGGGGAGAAGAGGATGCACGTTTAATTCTTCCTTGGTGACAGCGATTCAATGTGGGCTCCTATCTAAATGCCTTTTGACCTTTACAATTCCCATTATTAGGCCATATGTTATGCAGCTCCCTTTCCAAAATAAAACGATAAATGTTAGAGGCTGATAATAGAATGAAATTTTATTTTTTATTTTTATATATGTTGAAAGAGTGTTTATATTTATAGTGGTTATATTATTAATATTTGTTCTAATTTTAGAAAAAATTGATAAAAAGGAAAATTGTTGATTGTGATATGAGGAATTGATTAAAAGATGATGATTTAAGATGAGAAAGGTAATGAAATGGGGGTGATGATTATCTTATTTATGAGAAAAATAATGTTGTGTACCTTATTTGTTTTCATTACCTACTATAATTACCATATATATTATCTCATTTTTATTACCACTAAATAATTTTCATACCAAACGTCCCCTTATACTACCCCCATCGCTTCCATTTTGCAACCGGTTGGGAAAAAAAGAAAAAGGAAATCAATTTAAAAAATTCGACCAACCGCAACCATAAATTTGGTTGTCATGTCATTATTTGATTGGTTAGTAAAATTTTGTAAGTATAAAATATATTTTGTAACTATTATGAATAATATGTATTTGAAAAAATAAAATAAATATATTAAAATTCATATTTTTTTAATTTTCTATAAATAGACACCAATATTAATATACTTTGATATATAACTTGATATCCTCTATTTTCTCCTCTACTTTTATTATTTCATCTTTTAATTTCTACCATGGATCCCAATCATCCTGATTATTTTTCAAACTCTCAAAATTATATTTGATCCTTTATATTTGTAATTTGGAGATATTTTTTTGGAGTATTTGGGGACTTGATGAACTAATATCTAGCTACTGATAACTAACATTACCAATAATTTTTTTACAATATATAACTTGAAAAATAACTCATGTTATTGTGTCTTATTTTAAATTTATGATAAATTATTTTTATTAATATATGATAAATTAGTTTATTTTTACACATTTTTAATATACTAAATATTAATATAAAATTATATATAATTAAAAAATAACAAAATAATAATAGTTATTTTAGGTTGTGTTGAGTTGTGAATGTGAGTATAAAAAATATGAAGTTGAGTTGAATTATATGTTGTATATATGAAGGAGAGATAAATTAATTAATTTTTTGTTGGATTGAATTGAGTTATGGATGTGTGTAGTGTTTCTTCGATTTTGGACATCTATTTTGGAGGGTGTATAATGCCTATCTTGAGCCTCCATCTCATCGATTATTTGGGCTACTAATTATTTAAAGGATCAGGAAATTCTTCCCCCTTCTTGAGTACTTCACCCCATTTTCATACTTTATTTTAAAAATAAGTTGTAAAAGACAAAATCACCCTTTAAATAAATTTAACAATTATAAAAGAATTAAATTGTTCGAACAAATAACATTTGTTGGAATAACCAGAGTCAAACAAATGTCTCCAACGACTTTTTCGTGATTTTCAGTTGAAATTGTCCAACAAAATTTTGCGAATGATTTTCATTCGATCTCCAACCCCAATTCTTGCAATAGTAAAAAAAAAAAAAACTCATTCAAATCCTTCAGATTTGATTTTGACCAAACCTGGTACATGCATAACACTTAACATTTTTTCTATACCCAAAATCGAATTTTGACTTATTACTCATATTAAATTGCTTAGATCTATCAAAATTTTCTTTTTTTAATCAAACCCTTTAAGAGTAATATTACCTTGATTCTTATTCTGAACATTAGTTTTTAATCTATTAGCTCTATTTTTCAGAGATGAATGAAATTGCTTTGCTAATAAAGAAATGTTGTCAGAAGTGCCGGAACATATTTTTGAACATTTTTCATCAGAATCAATTTCAATAACAAAAGATATGTTTTTAGAACTAGAAGAAGCATCATTTTTTGAAAGCAGTAACCTTTTTATCAGATTTTGCTTCTTCTTTTTGCTTAAAATTTAACTCATAAGTTTTCAAAATACTAATTAATTAATTTAAACTCATAAGATTAGTGTTTTTAGCTTTTACAATAGCACATATTTTTGTGAACTAATCGAATATTAGAGATATGATCACCTAATGAATAAGTCTCATTTGAAATTGATTAGTGTGATTATTTGCTAGAAATTTGTTTGATTTAATTGTCTATTTTAAATGATTTCTTGCATTTAGTTGCATTAATTAGACTATTTGTGCTTAATTGTTGAGAGATGTATTCATTATTTATTTTGTAGAAAATCATGTTTTATTGAGTAAAATACCTTCAAATTAATTTTGTGAAATAAATTAAATGGGTGAAGTGAAAATTGAAAAGAATTGTGCTGGTCCCAATTTTTATTAATGAAAATTTATGGCCCAGTAAATTAGTAAATTGAAATGGCTACTATTTGTTATATATGTTTTCAAAGAATGCTATCTTGGACAGTTGAAGGCACGTGAACTGTGAATTGTAAAGTGGAAATTGCTAAGTCCAAGTTTGACCAAGAATTAAAGGCAGAGATACGTGGCCTCATTTTCTTCACAAATTGCCAAAACTATTTACAGCATCCACCTTTCCTTTTTCAGGAATTAATTGAGTTGATACACCCTGTGTTTTCATAATCGGACCGGTAATCAAATCGAACAAGACACCGGTTCATGATTCAACCGGTCCAACCTGTTGAATCTGCGGTTCAACCTTTAAAATAATTTATATTTATTTTTAAATATTTTATATGTTAAATAAAATAAATATCCATTTATAAAATTAAATAAATACAATAGAATCATAAAATAATAGCACAAAATGAAAAAGAGACAAAATAACTCAATTAAAATAGATTTTCTTTAATTTTTTATAGTTTTTCAGTAGTTAAGATTTTTTTTTTTTTTGGAAAATAAATTTTTGGGTTTTGATTTGATTAGAATTAAGAAGACAAATAAAAATAAGTAAAAAAAATAAATATTAATATTTAAAAAAAAATGTCGGTTTAACCTGTTCAACCCGATTTTGAGAGGTTCTGATCGGTTTTAAGTGGTTTTACCGGTTTTGACCCGATTCAACTGTAAAAACGATTTTTTGGGTGTAATCGGATCGGTTCCCTGTTCAACCGGTTGAACCGGTGTAACCGGCCGGTTCGGTCCGGATCTGAAAACAGTGGAAACACTCTCACATCAGTCGGAAAGTACCACAGCCTATTACACCCACATCCACAGCAGCCACTCACGCCTGGAAGTCCGCCGGAGCACTGCCCTGCTGCCGGAATTGAGCTGAGAAGACGAAATCGCCGGAAACTGGAGAAGAAAGGCGAACCACCGGAATCCGCCATCGCCGACGCAATTCGAAGCTCGCCGGAGAAGAAAGCTAGACGCCGGAAATCCCCTGCTGCACCATCGCTGGAAACTCAACGTTGCTATGTTTCTCGCCACTGCCATGTTTTATTCCAGCCACCGGAGTTGCGCCGCGAAGCTAGTCACGCCAGTGAAACTCACCAGAGAAGACAATCGAAGTCCGTATTTCTCGCCGGAAACTGGAAGTCTCCACGCCTAGAAGCTGCTCCGTTCAACAGCCCCTGCTTTGGCCACCATTGATGAAGAAGTTGTTTGAAGAAGAGAGGAAGGAAAGAAATCGTTGAAAAATTGTGAAAATTGCTCAAGGTAAAAAATGTTTTCATCTTCCAAGCCCGTGCAATTAATTTCTCTTTGGCCGTGTGCACCATTTACTCTGTGGCCGTGTCATACCTGCCCTAGCGAATGACACGGCCAAGCCTTTAATTCATACGGCGGTGTCATCCTCTTGAAGAAGCCGTGTCATACCTGCAGTAGCGAATGACACGATCAAGCCATTAATTCGCACGGCCGTATCAGTTTATCGAAGAGGTCGTGCAGTTGGTATGTCCGAGAAAATTTCAGAAACATTGTATGGGCTTTTGAGTAAGGTCCATTCGAAATTAATAAAGACCAGGGAGTTTCTTAGGATCAGGATATTCTCCCCTCCTAAATTAAGTAGTTCACCCCATTTTAAGATTATTTATAAATTAATTTTAATAGAATAATTATACTTTTTGAGGATAATTAATTAATTCATAACTGACCAGTTCACCCCTTTCTTCTACACATAACATTTTTGAATAAAACCCTAAGAGAGAGATATGAATGGCAAAGCAGATGGTTTCAAGCGGTGGCGTGGTGGCAGGTGAGAATTCCCGCGTCGAGGCTATGTGCTTCCAGGCGGCGCTGAGAGATAAGGTCGCGACGGCGAGCGGCGCGGAGGTTGCAGAGGTAGCAGTTTCCGGCGAAGGACAGAGGCTTCATCGAAATTTCATTTTTTTACCTTATTTTTCGAATCAATTTTGTTCGACTCTGGCCTGTGAAAGATTTTCACAAATTTCGAAAATAATGATCGAACAAATGCATAGTTTTCGAATAGATTTGTCGAACATATAATTTTGTTCCTTGTTCGAACCAAATGTTTGAAAACATTTTCTTTGTTCGGACCAACTGTTCGAAAATATGCTCTATGTTCGCATAAAATTTTCGAACAAAAGACGTCAAGACTCTCTGCGTCGCGCTTGGGGCGCGACTGATGCGATGAACGGCGCAGAGCAGTTAATTCCGGGCATCGTGGTGGTTCATAGCAGATTTCAGACGAAGATTGGGGCGTTTCGATCGACTGAAATGGCAGAGGTTGTGTTTATGGAGTTTCCAGGCGACGGTTCTTCAGAATCGGACGGCGGCTGTGCTGGGAACAGAGGTGGAATCCGGCGCGGCGGCTCTGTGAATTGCGATGGCAGGTTTCAGGCGATGCAACGGAGAGACTTCTTGGCTGGGGGCGGATTCGATTTCAAAAGAATTTCCAATCGGATCCGCCCAGACGGATGCAGGGGCTTCGTCGATTTTTCTTTCGATTTTTCGTGGAGAGAAGGTGTTGGACTCTTTTTTTTTTAAAGGGGTGAACTTGCAGAATAAATTAAAAAAAGGGTTAAATTAAAAAAATTAAGGGTGGTGAACTGAAATATTTTGGTGGTGAAGTGAAGAAAGGGGTGAAGTATGCAATTATGGGGGGGAAATATCCGCATCCAATTTCTTATACTTTTAAAAAAGCCCATTTGTGGAGGATATAAATGGAAGGAAGTAGCTGAAAGGCATCAAACACGGATTTGGGGCAGCTCTTAGAATTTTATTTTCCTCTCCTCCTCACACACACACACAAACACACAGTAGCTAGGGTTGAATGTTTTCTTAGTTAAATTTTGTTGGATTTCAAGTATTGTGAAGATTCAAGTTATATTCACTCTCATTAGCTGATTTCTACCTTTTATATTAAAATTTATTGGCTTTATTTCTATGGTTATGATTTATTATTTTTATTTTGTTATGGATTTCTTTGATATGACCATGGTTGGCTAAATATTTAGTGTTTAGATGTTTGGAATTATGTGGGTGATTGATTAATGGGGTGATTTTGTGAGTTTATCCTAATTGAAGGCTATGATTAGGTTAATAGGGTTTGATTGATCAATTGTTTGTTGGGCTCTTTTAATTTATATGTGTAGATTGTTTGTTGCAACGAGAGTTGAATAGGCATATTTATTTTGTATGGGTGTGGGTTCGATTTTGCAATTTGAGTTAATATTGGGTTATCGCAACGAGAGTTGGGTAATTTCAT
>JAPKLY010000319.1:308026-337729 GCA_026898435.1 Prunella vulgaris
GTTCACCAATCTTTGGTAGGTGGCTCCGGCGTTGATGAGTCCGAATGACATTCTTTCCCAGCAATACATGTTTTTGTTGGTGTAGAACGCCATATGTTCCTGGTCATCTGGGTGTAGAGCTATCTGGTGATAGCCCGCAAAAGCATCCATGAATGTCATCATCTCATGGCCTGCGGTGCTATCCACCAGCTGATCGATGTGAGGCAGTGAGAAGTTGTCCTTCGGGCATGCTTTGTTCAGGTCCGTGAAGTTAATGCAGAGTCTCCACGTCCCATTGTGTTTCTTCACCAGGACGGGGTTTGCGACCCACTGTGGACACAAAGCTTCCTTGATGAGCTTGTTGTCTAGCGACTTTTCCACCTCAACAGTTAGAGCTGCGTACTTGTCTGGTCCATACTTCCTCCGCTTTTGGCGTACGGGTCTCCTCGTCGGATCTATGTTAAGTCTGTGGCAAGCATGTTCCAACGGGATCCCTGTCATGTCTTCGTGGGACCAGGCAAACACGTCTAGGTTGGTCATCAAGAACAGCTCCATCCTCGACCGGTACGGTTCAGGTAACTCAGAATCGATGAAATGTTCTAAGTCCCTTTCCGGGTCCACCGGGAGTGCCGTCAATTCTTCCATGGGGGTGGCTTTTCTGTTTTGACTTTTCCACCTCGGGTCGCTGATGAACTCGTCCCACTCCTCTTGTGACATCTGCGCAGGCTCGTGGCCTATGCGCGGTTCGAGGTTGTCGGGTTGACTTTTAGCTTGGGCGGGCTCATCAGCTGTGAGCACCTCCGGTGGTTTGTCAATTTGGGATGGTGCGGTGACTTGGGGAGTTGGGTCAACGTCCACTGGTGTTGGTTCTTGACCCCCCGCAGGTCCCCCATCTTGGGCTTCATCAACCACCTCCATGGGAGCAGGTTGCTGCTCCTGCGCAGGTACTGACCCCTGCGTAGGTCTCAACACTTGGGTTTCTTCCAAGTCCTCCATTGGTGTCGGTTGTGTGTCTTGCACAGGTCCAGTGCCTTGGTTGATTTCTGACAAATCGCCTACCTCCATCATCTCAGTTTCGACCGAGATGATGTCTAAGATGTTTGGCTCGTCTGCAGGAATCTGTACGTCCCCCTCAAGGACTTGGACTCGTGTCACCGCTTTTTTTATCTGGCCTTCTTTCATTTGGAGTAAACACTCTCGGGCCTTTTTCTGGTCACCTTTTATAGTTCTGGCACCTTTTGGAGTTGGGAATTTTAAACAGTAGTAGTAGGTCGAACACGCCACTTTGAATTCATTAATAAACGGACGTCCAAGGAACCCGTTGTAGGAGGACTGCTGGTCGACAACTAGGAAATCTATGAGCCTAGTCAGTTTCCTTTCGGGATCCTCAGCCGATACAAGCTGGACGCTCAACCTAACACTACCTAGGGGGACGGTTACAGCCTCTCCGAACCCCACTATCCTAGCATTGCTAGGTTCCAGATACGACTCAAAATCACCTAAGGCATCCAAGGTGGATTTGAAGAGAATGTTGGTGAATGCGCCGGTGTCCACAAGTAGCCTGTGAACTAGGACGTTCATAATGTTGGCGGTTACCACCAACGAGTCGTTGTGGGGCATCAGTTTCCCCTCCAGGTCCGCTGAGGAAAATGTCAGCTCATCAGTAAGCTGTGAGACGGACCTGGGGCCGGGGCTGCCTTCCTGGACTTGGTTTATGGCCCAGATTTCGGTCTTTCTTTTTCTCCTGGATATGGAGGATTCCCCATCCTGGAGAGCTCCGGCAGCTCCGATTTCCTCCTCGAGAACTAGGAGCTCTCGGGTGGGCTCCAAGTTTTACTGAGGTTGGGGAGGTGCCCTCCGTCTGTTGTGGGGACCAGGTTGGTCTGCTTCCTCCTCTTCATCATCGGAGGTAGCCCTCCTTTCGAACCTTGGCCTCTTAGCTGGGGCCTTCTTCACAAACTCGGCCAGCTTCCCATCCTCGTAAAATTTCCAGAGTTGTTTGAGGAGGTCTCGGCACTCGCTGGTGAAGTGGCCGATAGCCTGATGGTAGGCACAGAATTTGTTGGGGTTGAGCTTCGTGCGGTCCTGACGGATTCGCCTTGGCTCTTCCAGCATGGCCTTGCCTTTGACGGCAGTGAAGACGTGGTCAACAGAGACAGTGAGGACCTGGTTGAGCTTTTCTTTGAGCTCATCTCCCTCGCCAAAGGCTTTTAAGTTCCGGGGAGCTTTGTAGGTGCCCCCGGACTTCTTCCCGTAGGGCTTCCTTTCTTCGTGGGCACCAACTTCTTTCAGTAGTGCCTCCTGCATAGCCACGAACACCCCCGCCTTATGACGGAATTCGCTGTAAGTGTTGGGACATGCGAGGTGCATCTCCTTCCAGAGGTCGGTGCCCCTCTTGAGTCCGGCCATCGCTGCGATGACCTTGGTGTCCTCACTTACCGGCTTGCCTTCCAGTAGGATTTTTTCGAACCTTTCCAGGTATTGCTGGTCGGTATCGCTCTCGCCTTGATGGATGTTGGCGAGTCAGTGCTTCTGGGTAAGGTAGGAACCGAACCCAGAGAAGTGGGCCAGGAATTCCAGAGAGAGTTGGCCAAATGAGCAGATTGACCCCCGGGGCGAGTGAAGAGAACAAGCAGTGGGCTCGATCCCCTAGGGTCAGTGGGAAGTTCCGACACTGGGTGGGGTCGGTGGCACCAACTGAAATCATGAAGTCCGCGTACTTGGCCAGGTGGACTTTCGGGTCAGATTTGCCCTCGTACGCGGACATCACCGGGAACTGGATTTTCTTCTGGACCGGTGCGCGGAGGATGGCAGGTGCCAATGGAGATGTGGGAGAGTCGTGGCGTCAGGTCCGCCAGACTTGGCTGCTACTTGTGCTTGTAGCATTTCAACGACCTTTTTCAGTGAGGCTAACTCGTCATCCCGGGTCACCTCCGGCGGAGGCTGCTCAAAAGTCGTGCGTCTCGCGGACGCACGTCCCCTAGGTGCCTCACTCTTAGGTGACCTCTCAGTGACGGGCTGGAATTGGCATCCGCCGTGGGGGCCTAGTCGGTCAGTGGCAGGCCTCCTCAACCTTTCGTGGGCGGACCTGCGCGGTTGCTGGTCGGAGTCCCCGTGAGACGCAGCTGGGGCCGCCGTACGTTCATTTTCCCCCGTATCTCGGGCCCAGGCGGCCTTGGAGGACTTCCCTCCTCTGTGATTGGTGGGTGCCAGATCCCCTGGTGTAGGCCGACTCACTTCCGGTGTAAGGAGCGGGATCCTCCTCCACCATTTTGGCCTTGCTGGTCCTTTCCCTACGCTGGCGGGCTTGTGCCGAGCTCACCTCCTGTTCGGTGGGGAGGGCGCTGTAATCTCCCCTGGTTTGGGTGCCCTGGGTGGGCCTGGTCTGCTCCCGGGCATCGGCAGCTGGAGCTCGCCTGGGTACCAGGGCGAGCTCGTCCTGCTGCCTCTGCTGCAACCATTGTAAGGTCGCAATGGTGCGCTGGAGCTCGTCGGGGTTGCTGACCAGGTCCCTCAGGGCGGGGGCCAAGTCTTCTTGGGTCACCGCAACTCGCGGAGGTCGCGGAGCTGCGGTGCTCTTCTGGGGAGGTGGCTGTGAGGTCTCCACCTCGGCCTGGTTTTGGTCACCCCCTTTGGACCTTCCGGCAGCTGCGGAGGCCTGTCCCTTGGCGGCTCGAGTGTTAGCCATTTTTGGGTTTCGGAGGGGGTAACTTGCTGAAGGTCGCCGGAGTGGAGGGAGGTCGCCGGGGTGGAGGTCGTCCAGCTTGGGTGGAGCTACGTAAGTTTCCGTCTAGCCTCGCGTGTGACGAATTATCCGAAATTTGGTTTATTCGTGTACACGCGCGCGTTTGAAAACTTGTCCCGGGCAGATTTCGTAAAATTCGAAGATTCGGGTTTTTGTCCGGAAATCTGGGTTCTTCGTTCAAGGGATGAAGATGTATGTGTATCTTCAAGAGTTCTTGAGTTTTATCAAGAACACCTTCAAATCTTCAAATCTTCAAACTAACCCTAACTTTTGTTCTTGAAATTTTTTTTAATTTTCAGGCTCGGCACCCTTCCTCTAGCGCCAAATTGTTGATAGAATTTCTTAATCGTGTTCGTTTATGTGGCTTTATCATGGATTAATTCTATCAAACAATAATCTTATGATTTTATATTCTTGGAGAGATAATGTAGAGAGAGAGAGAGAGAGCTTAGAGAGAGAAAGTGTAATGTAGGGAATGTATTAGAATTGTGTGAATAGTACAAGAGAGGTCTTATTTATAGGTGTGCGAGTGTGAGACGACACCTTACGAGCCTATGTGGCTTCCGGTGTTGACGAGGGTTCCTTACCCTCGCCTTGGTCTCTCACACTGTTTCATTTATCATGCCTCGTCCTACTACTATGCCTTAGACTAAATGGGCCTCATTAAAAACCTCGCCGTAAACCACCCTTGTGGATAAACCGGACGGAGGGAAAAAGAGCGCACCATCAGGGTCCTATAGCCTATCATGCGAGCTCATAGGCGAACTCGGGGATGGGCACTCGGGCGAGCTCAGAAATGAATATCCAGGCGAGCTCTTGCGGCTTGGTGCCCGGAGGTGCGCTTAGCACTCTAGCGAGATTACGGGCGACCTCCTATGTGATCCTGATTCTCTGATTTGCCTCGAGTAGCTCGCCCATCAACAGTATTAATTCCTCCCACATAGGTGTAAATGGTTCTCACAAAGAATTGACCTTTCAGGACACAAAGCCTATCTCACGGAAATTTGATAGTTACACTCTAATGAATTTCAGAAGTAGAAATCACAAGTGTTTTAATAAAATAAAAAACTCAAAATAATATATAGAGAGAGACCCAATTTTTCAGTATTTAGAGAAACTTAATTCTCTACGTTCAATTGAATCTACTTTTCGATTTCAGTTATCTCGAACTCCACATATCTTGAGTTTATATAGATATCCAAGAGTTGCATCAAAAGATTGCAACTCTTACTCAAGAGTTATACCAAAAGCTTGCAACTCTTCTTCAAAAGTCTCAAACCGAATGGTTACGAGTTTTACTCGAAAGATATATTTATGCGAAGAGCTCTCTCGACTCAATTTATATTATGTAAATACTAAAATATACAACACTTATTTTGGTAAATCGGTTTCGTTGAATTATAAAAGGTATTTGTCGAGTGCTTTAGGAATTTTGGAAGGTTCTTTACCTTTCACTTATCTGGGAGTATCGTTGTTTGTGGGATTGTCTTGGATAACACACTTACAGCTTATTACGGATCAAATTTTGAGCAAATTTCTGAGATGGAAAGGTCGGTCTCTTTCCTTGGCCAGCCGACTTTGTCTTATAAACTCGAATATTTCCTCGTCAATAGTGTATTCTATGATGATTTATAATGGCCAGCTCCTTTGATCTCCTCCATTGAGAATGAAATGAAGAAATTTTTATTGATAAGAGAGATACATAAGCGCAATAACTCACGCATGGTTCAATGGAAACGAGTTTGCTCGCCTTTACATGAGGGTGGTTTAAGTGTAAGATCATTACGGGTTGTAAATGACTCTTACATTTTTAAACTTGAGTGGGATATTTTTACTTTTCTTTCGATAGATTATGAGATTTTGCACGCTCAATTTTTTAACAAGTCTCGTGGATTAAAATTCAGAAAAGGAACATATTCTCTTTGCATGGGTTGATATTATGTTGCATTTTCGGAGAATTCAGAATGAAGTTAGATGGGTGATTGGACGTAATTCTACAATAAAATTTTAGATTGATAATTGGCTTGGCCATGTCATTTCGGAGAGGTTGCACATACCTGAGGTGTGGACTTGCAATTTGAAAGGTTTGGTAGGTGATTTTTATTTTGATGATTGTTAGCACTTTTATATATCTCTTTTGCAGCATAATGAAGATATTATTAGAGACATTTTGGAGATTTAGGTGGCTGTGGGGGGGTGATGTGGCCGTGTGGAGTAAATTTATTTCGTGTAAGGTTGCTGCCAAATTAATCTTGATGCACTGCGATAAAAATTTAACAGCACGACCAAATTTTCTTGGATTTGGAAACATTTTATTCTGCTCTCGTTCCACTCTTGTTTGGAGAGCGTTATGGGAGAGTATTCCTATGGTGGATTGGGGAAGCAGGATTGGGGTGGCTGGACCAACAATTTTCTTGTTGTTAGATCTGCTACGGAATCCCTTGATCACATCTTTTCGGACTACGGATTTGCTTGGAAAGTCTTGAACTCTATTGGTCATATTTTTTGGATTAGCTTCATGTTTGGAAATGGTTTCATGAGTCTAATTTTGCAAGCAATTAATAACACTCTGAGTGCTCAAATGGGGAATTTGTGGAGTTTGACTTTTATCACTTGTATTTGGAATGTTTGAAACAAGTTGGTTTTTGAGACCGTTCAACCCTCACCACGTGTATGTGTAGCTTGGATAATATCGACTGTTATGGATGGTGCACCCTTGATAACGAGGAAGATAAATGGCATTGTTAAGGATTTACTGATTACTCGTGCTTTACATACTAGACTTAATCCGAGAGTTCCTCGTAAAGTTCTTTCAAATTGTTGGCAACCCCCCCCGGGTTGGATCAAGGTAAATGTGTATGCTTCTCTTGTAGCTCCTCCAATACATTTTTATAGGCGAATTTTTAGGAGTTCTAGTAATTTTTTTTTTATGCGGCTTTTGCTTCAAAAGGGGGGTTGGGGCTTTCCACTGGAAGGTGAAATTGTTGATGCCCTTCTAGCGATTCGGATTGCTGACTCTAAGGGGTGGAGAAAGGTATGGATTGAATCTGATTCACTTTTGGAAATTGATACGTTAAAGGGTAAGATTCGATTTGTGCATTGAACATTATTAACCTTTGGGGTAAAGTTATGGAGTTAGAGAAAAGCATGAATATTATCTACTCACATATTTACCGAGAAGTGAATTGGGCGGCACATTCTTTGGCTAATTCACACACGGATAACAGTTGGATTGGTTCTCCGCCAAATTTTCTGCACAAGTTTCTCTTTGATGATATGAATTTTGAGTACTTTAGATGTTGATCTTATTTTTGAACACCTCAGCTAGGTTCGGTTATGTGAACTTTGGAATCTTATTTTTGAGGTTTTGTATTTAGGGTCTTTACTTATTGGAAGTAGGGGTGGACGGCACAACATACCGAATTTTTTTTGCCATACCATTATCGTACCGAAATTTTCAATATCAAAAAATATCATACCGTTGTTATACCGAAAATTTCTGTTACCGAATTTCGATATACCGTAACTTCGATACCGAAAAAAGACATACTGTTTTCATACCGAAAATTTCGTAATTTTTTGGCATACCGAAAATTTTGATTTTTTCGGTATACCGTGATATACCGAAATATTTTTAATCTATCGAAGTATTTTTGGTATACCGAAATATTTTCAATATGAAATTTTTGGTATACCGCGATATACCGAAATTTTTATATTTATATACCGTTACCATATCGAAATTTTCGATACGATACCATATCATACCGAAAATTTCAGTATACCTAAAATTTCGATAAATTTGATATTTTTCGATACGATAAATACGATATACCGGTATTTCGATATTTCATCCACCCCTAATTGGAAGTAAGGGTTAGATGATTGGTGACTCTTTTTCTCCAACTTTCGATTTGTCCACAAGAGTAGTTTACATTTAAATTTTTAATGAGACCCATCTAATCCTTTATTATTCTTCCTTTATCTAGGGCTGTGGGATTCTTTTTCTTTCTTTTTTTATTCTTTAATAAACTACCTTAATTTCTTTAAGTGGTTCTTATAAAGCGAATATAAAATCTAGAGAGTTTTGAAATTCTTATAAAAATAGCGAGTTGGATATTTAATTTTTTATTTTTATATAGTGTGATAGTAGTTGTATAATGTGGTGGTTGTAATTTTTTAAAATAGGTTTTCAAAATTTCAAACTAGAACTGATTTTAAACTTTCAAAATCCAGTCCTAATTTTTAAATCAAAAAAGAATATCACCTTAAATAAGCTTATAAACATCCTCAAAATATTTGGAGAACTTATAAATTCATAAATAAACTCTTTACAATTCATAAGATCTAAAAAAAGTAAATTGAAAAATAATATTTTATAAGCTCTCAAAATAATTCAGATGCTTTAAAAGAATATGGGTGTTAACCATATATCGAAATAAATTAAAAAAATTATGGGCCAGAAAGCCCAAAATTGACGGTCCAAAGTTGGCCTAAGCCCAACTGGCCCAATTGACTTGATTCTCTACTTTCAATCTATGTTTTAAAAGCGAAAGCGGAAGTTGAACCGGACATTCTTAATATTTGCGGTCAGACCGGTCGGATCGGGTCTAACCGTTAGTAAAGCGATTGAACCGGTATAACATCATAATCAAATAATATGTAATGATATACAAAAATTAAAGACATTATAAATAGTTTTTCTCTAAAAATATTAAATTATATGTACAAATTACTATAAAAATTAAATAAATATACATCTAATATTGTTATTTAAATTTCAATTTTAACTATTTAAATTAAATGTCAATATTTTACTACCATATATCATAAAAATGTCAAATGTAAAATTAAGATCACCAAATGTCTTAAAAATATCAAATATATAAGTTCATCAAATGTCTACGATTAACAACATTAAAATATTTAATTTGAATAAATATCAAAATTAACACCACTCAAAGTTGATCTCATTATTTCAAGTCCAAATTTCGTAGATGATTTAATAGAAAGATGTGAAAATAATATTCCGAATTTGGGGAAAAATAAGAATAAAAAAACATGATTGAGATAATATAAAACAAAAAATCAAAGCTGAAAAATTAAGTTTCAACGAAAATTATAAATTGCAAAAAACAAAAACCTTAATTAAAAAAAAAAAAAACAAAAGCGCCGAGTTGACCGGTCCAACCAGTGACCGGTCCGACCCGCTTTTGCCGCTTTTGACCGCTTTCTGGGCGCTTTAGAAGAAGAGCGGCCCAATGCTTTCAAACTGTTCGGTATGTCTTCCGAGTAGCGGTCGGACCGGTCCGACCGGCCGGTCCAACCCGCTTTTTAAAACATAGCTTTCAATACGATAATATTGACAATTTATGTAAGATAGGGGATCAACCTATCTGCTAAACTTTAAATTGCAGATCCAATGTCAAAACTTTAGAGCAGCTTCCCATGCTTTCTGACTTGCCAACAATTACATCCTCCAGGTTTTTTTTTTTGGTCAAATTAAGCCACGTGGCAAAAAAAAAGATGAGACTGATAAAAGGTCCCAAAATTTGGACAATATGGTCATTGCATATAACTATGAACACTAACTCCTCATTTTAGTGAGCCACTCAATTTTGATTTTTATTGGAAACGAAATTAAATGGGATATAAGTTGGCTTGGAGAAAAAATCTTAGAGTGTGAGAAATTGAATATATTTAATAATTGATGTATGTTTAGATGAATTTGGGATATGAATAGTCCACCCAAAATCTTAAAGTTATTGGATAGTTGATGAAGTAACTACTAACAACCAATTTTGACCGATAAAAAAAAGTTATGAAAGCCATTTTTCTAATTTTTGTGATTGATGAAGACTAATTTTTGTAATTGATGATGGCAAATAAAGTTAAACGATCGAAAGAAAACGAGAGTCAAATACTAAGAAAATCTATGCATATATAACTTCTTCTGGTCTTTCTTCTTAATTTGGAGACTCTATTTTAACTTCTTTCAATAAAAAATCAATAGTACTTCAATTAAATTCATGTAGTTCTATACAAAAACATATGCTTGATCAATTTAAATATTTAAAAATTAATTAACACCTAATATATGGGAACATATGCTAATAAATATGTTTAGGCAAATTTGTCAAATGCATATTGGAGAACGACTGTCTGTCACCAAGAAATCTGATTCCGGCGACAATTTTTGATGAAGCTATTGACTATAGCCTTGCCTAAGTGCTAAAAATCCAAACTTACCAATATCAGGTTATGGGAAAAAAACAAGGTTCTAAGCATGTGATGGGTGTTCTGATTTGGTTGGGATTTGGGGGCGAATTGGATTTGATTTTGGTGCTGACTTTGAGGCAAATTTATTTAGTAAGCGATGTTTTCAAATTGGTTTATGAAAATGAAACCGAATGGAGGAACAAGATGACAAGATGACAGATCTTTTCAGAAATTATGTGGGTTTCTCTCCTTGAACAGCGTAAGTGCAATCTCTTGGGTTTCTCCTTGGGCAGCGTGGAGTCAACACATAGGGTTTCCGTTGAGGTTCCGGAAACCAGCACAAAGACGGCGGCGATCCATCCTCTTTGATATATATTTCAAAGGGATACATACAGTCGATTATGTTTGTGGTTCCTGTTAGGGAATATAATACTAAATGTAGGTGATGATCTTTTTATTTTAAATAATTTTTAAATTTTGATTTTTAAAATTATGAAAATTGATTTTATAAATCAAAATTCAACTCATACCATGTTATTAAATTGACCAATTCTTACTTAAAAAAATCAATACTATGTGACATAACCACCCATATTCACCACTAATTTTTTTATTAATTTATAAATTTAAATTTAATTAATTAAATTATAATTCTCATTTCATTTTCCTCAACCAAAATATCTTCACCAACAACAATGAAAAAAAAAAAAAAAAAAAACACGGCCCACCCCGCACTAGAAACCCTCATTTCATTTCATTTTTAAGTACTCTACCACTTTTCTTCAATGATTAAAACTCTGGAACTTGATTTGTAGAAATCATGGTATACTATCTCTCTCTCTCTATATATATATATGATGCCTTCCTGTTTAATATTTTCTTGTTGTTTTATTTATCTGTCAAGCTATGTGAAGATGTAAAAGTTGTCCACTCCAATCCACCAAAATCGAGATAGGATAATGTGCTGACAGAAGTGACGTGCCAACTCACTATTTGGTAGTAGGAATACCGACTGGCTTTAAATTGCTAAACCCGTAACATTCTCTCTATATTTTAAAAAGATCTCTATATTAAATGTCAACTTTTAAAGTTAAAAAAAAGTGTTATGGGAAGAAGTAGGCAAATTTATTAAAATATTGATACTTTCAGTTTGTATTAAAAAAATAGAGAGAAAAAAAAAGTGTTATGAATATATAGTCAGTCGGTAGTTGACTACATTCATTAATAATACTAATATATATATATATATATATATATATATATAAACACAATAGTAACTTTCTCCATAAGTTTCCGTCAAAATATAAAATAATAAAATATTACTACTATTGTTCTCCATTCTTATTAGTTTGTAACATATTACTCTACCAATTTTTTACTTTTAGTTTAGTTATATTTACATAATATTACATGTCAAATAAAAAAATGTGTGTTTATGCAATGAATACACATTAAAAGTGTAAACTTTTATTGTATGTATTTTCTAGTGTGTTTTTCTTAATTTTTTCGAATTAATAAGTTATAGAGAATTTAGTTAAATATTTTAAAAGCTTTAAAATATTTTAGAAAAATTTAAAGAGCTTATAAATTCTTAGAAAATATTTAATTAAACTTATTAATTGTTTAAGAGCTTCTAAGCTAAAGTATTTATTAAAATAAATTTTAATAATTTTAATATTAAAAAATAAATTTATTATAGTTTATAAGTTAACAATTCGGATAATGGTTTCTTATAAAAATAGTGAGTTGGATATTTATTTTTTTATATAGTGTGATAGTAGTTGTATAATGTGGTGGTTGTAATTTTTTTAAATCGGTTTTCAAAATTCCAAACGAACTGATTTTAAACTTTCAAAATCCAATCCTAATTTTTAAATCCAAAAAGAATATCACCTTAAATAAACTTATAAGCATCCTCAAAATATTTGGTGAAGTTAGATGTTTAACAACTTATAATTCATAAATAATCTCTACCATTCATAAAATATAAAAAAATAAATTAAAATATTTTATCTTATTTTCCTCACCACCTCCACCCCATTCACATCCTAAACCTGCGCCACCCCTCCATCACCTCACCTCTACTTCAATATAAAAAATAAAAAATAAAGAACAACACTTGCGTATAAATTTCTACCATAGAAAAATTTCTAAAAAAAAATTTAAAGAAGGAAAATGACGGTCGCACCCTCCATGTTTTCACTGATGGGCTAATATTGCCATGTAATCCTTTTCGCTGGTAAGTACTAAAGCTTCATTCTCTCTTTTCTTTTCTTTTTTATTTATTTATTTGAAAATTATGTATTGATTTGATAAAATTTAAGTAAATATAATAACACACAATTTAATTTTACAGTATCACACATTTACTTTAATTGTAATACAAATTTGCTCAGAGTTTGTGTTACTATATGAGGAAATGTGTGTTACTTTAAAGACAACATGAGTTTTTATTAGAATAAATATGTGTTTCTTATTTATTCATCATCCCCTTAAAATCTAGGTATATTTAATCATGTAGTAATACACTTTTTACTATTTTATATGTATTATTATATAAAAATTTAATCATTTCTATAAAAATAAATAATATATTTGTGATAAACAAATATTTATTCTTATAGTAACACACATTTATTCTTTATATTATATAAAAAAAATTATTTTTTAAAAATAAATGAATATATGTAAAAAGAATAACATTTTATATGATAGTAACATACATTTGCTCTAATTGTAACACATATTTGCTCCTCATTTTGTGTTACTATATGGACAAACATATGTTACTTTAAGGACAAAATGAGTTTTTTATAAGAATAAATATGTGTTTCTTATTTATTCATCATCCTCTTAAAATATAAATATATTGAATCATGTAGTAATACACTTTTATTATTTTATATGTGTTATTATATGAAAAATAATTAATTTTACAAAAAACTAAATAATATATTTGTGAGAAAGTAATAATTATTCTTGTATTAACACATATTTTACTCTTTGTATTATATAAAAATATTTATTCTTATTTAAAATTTATTTTTAGTAATTTCTACGGTAGAAATTTTTATATAAGTTTTTATCAAAATATTTATATATATAAAAATAAATGAATATATGTAAAAAGAATAACATTTTATATGATAGTAACATACATTTGCCTTAATTGTAACACACATTTGCTCCGATCATTTTGTGTTACTATATAGACAAATGTGTGTTACTATATGGACAAATACATGTTTTTAATTTAATCATTTTATCTTGAAATCTAGGTATATTGATTCATGTAATAACAAATTTTTTACAATTTTATATGTGTTATTATATGAAAAAATAATTATTTCTATAATAATAAATAAATATTTGTGAAAAAAATAATATTTTTCTTCTAATAACACATATTGTTCTCTTATATTATATGAAAAAATATTTATTTTATAAAAATAAATGAATATATTTAAAATAAGTAACATTTAATATGATAGTAACACAAATTTCATTTTTTTGTAACACACATGTGTCTATATAGTAAAAAATTTGGAATTAAAATTTTAAAATTATGATATAATATTACTTCATTTTTTATTTTTTTTGCTAACACCTTATTTTAAAAAAAAAGGAAGAGAAAGTTATGTGATTAAAAAAAGAAAAGAAAGAAAGTAGATGAAATAAGCATTGGAAGGTTAGGAAAAAAAAAAGGAAAGAAAGTTGATGAAATATGCATATGCCTGGAAGGTTAGGCGCGAGACTCTGCGAGAATTAAGTTTTTTTTTTTTTTTTAGGGCATGTCTGTCCTTTTCATCTTTTTAAAGTTTATTTTTAGAAATTTCTACCGTAGAAATTTTTATATAAGTTTTTGTCAAAAATAAAATATAAAATATTTTATATTAAAATTATATTTTGAAAAATATTTATAATAAATTATCAAATATCTTATAAGTATATTAGTCAAATAATTTAGTAACTCATGAACTATTGAAAAATAATATTTTATAAGTTCTCAAAATAATTCATATGCTTTAAAAGAACATGAGTGTTAACCATATATTGAAATAAATTAAAAAAAGATTATGGGCTAGAAAGCCCAAAAATGACGGGCCAAAGTTGGCCTAAGCCCGACTGGCCAAATTAACTTGATTCTCCACTTTCAATACGATCCAATGTCAAACTTTAGAGCAGCTTTCCATGCTTTAGCTCTTAACGGTGGGGAGAACATGATTCCTCTTGGTATATTAATATTTTCGATGAGATGAAAAAAAAAAAAAAGTAATGAAAGCCATTTTTCTAATTTTTGTGATTGATGATGACAGAGAAAGTTAATTTCTGTAATTGATGATGGCAAATAAAGTTAAACGATCGAAAGAAAATGAGAGTCATATACTAAGAAAATCTATGCATATATAACTTCTTCTAGTCTTTCTTCTTAATTTGGAGACTCCATTTTAACTTCTTTCAATAAAAAAATCAATAGTTTTTTTTTTTGATCGGAAAAAAAGATATTATTACTCAAAAGATATAAGAAATACCCTTGTCACAAATACAAAGTTTCAGCATACCCAATTAAAATAATTATGCAATGAACACCAAGTCTATAAAATACTAAACAATTACTTTTGAAACATATAAGGGTTCACAGCCCACTCCTTGAAAGAACCTGGAAACTCCTTGTACCCTTTTGCAGCAAACCAACTCCAGATACGCGCTTTGAGCTCATTTAAAAGATCCAAGCTGTTGAACATTGAATTTTGGCGAAACAAGATGGCATTTCTCTTCTTCCACAACAGCCACACCGCACACAACCACACACAAACCGCTAGTTTCTTCCCATCTTTCCCTTTGATCAGCCTACTAAAGAAAAGTAGGTTTGTCCCTGGGTCGGATGGTAAAGCAGCTCTATGTCCCAACCACTCAATGCATCTCATCCAGAAATTATAAGAAACAAAACATTCAAAGAGAACATGGTTTACCGATTCAATCGAACTATTGCAGAAAACACAGCAAGTATTGGCTTGAGTAGGAAGAGCATTGCGGTTTAGTAGATTGAGCGATGTTGGGATCCGATTCCAAAGGACTCTCCACGCATGAATCTTGACCTTCGGAGGTGCAAAATTGCTCCAAATCAGTTTGAACTCCTCTTTTTCATCGCCTTCAAGGATATTCTCCATACACAGAACTTCATAAGCCTTTTTTGTTGAATAATCATCCTTCAAAGATGATCCCCATCTCCATTTATCTCTGATACCCTGTCGTAACTTATACCTGTTGATTAAAACAATAAGCTTATTAAGTAAAATATTCTCTCTATCGAAAAGTTCCCTCCTCCATTCCCATAACCAAACCCATTCCCCGTTTCTCCACTCTCCTACCTCGCTCACCCTAACATTCTTATTAACACTCAATCTATAGAGTCTAGGAAAAATGAATTTTAAAGGAACACTACCCGCCCAAGCTTCCTCCCAAAAAAGAGTGTCACTCCCCTCCCCCACCTCTTTCCCCAGGTTTTTGAAAAACCACCCATTATTTTTATCTCCCACAGCTTTGAGAACTTCTCCCCACCACCCTGAAGGTTTAATCCCTCTCCCCGTGCTCCCTCCACTCATACTAATCCCCCACGATAGACCCCATCTAGAAAGAATCACTCTAGCCCACAACCTCTCTCTCTCATTGTAGAACCTCCACACCCACTTCCCTAACAAAGCTTTGTTAAAGCATTCCAAATCCTTGATCCCAAGACCCCCCCTGAGATTTTGGATTACAAACAGTTTTCCATTTGATCCACGAAATCTTATTCTCATTCACACACCCACCCCATAGAAACTTTCTTTGCAATTTCACAATCTCTTTCAAGGTGTTTTTTGGAGCTCGGTAAGTAGAGAAAAAATACACTGGAAGAGCCGAGAGGACTGCATTAACAAGAGTGAGTCTTCCCCCAATAGAGATATTCAAACCTTCCCATTTTTTTAACCTCCCCGAGATCTTACGAACCACGTAGTCCCACTCGCTATCTTTTCTATGAATACTTCCCACCTTGACTCCAAGATAACAAAAAGGTAAAGATCCTTTTAAACATCCAAGATTTGCTGCGAAATTGTCCATACACTCCTCATCCACATTGATGCCGATAATGCTACACTTCTCTCTATTCGTCCTCAACCCCGAAGCCAACTCCAAATTTATTAGGAACCTTTTGATGAAGAGGATATTAGACCGTGCTGCTTTGCCAATAAAAATCGTGTCGTCAGCGAACTGAAGGTGAGATAACTGAATCTTATCCCGACCAATCTCCACCGGAGTGAAAAGGTTGCTTTCCACCGCTTTTCTCATCATCAAACTCAGGCCTTCAGCCGCCACTAAAAAAAGAAAGGGCGAAAGAGGATCACCCTGTCTTAGTCCTCTTTGCAACTGAAATTCCTCCGTTGGGCTTCCATTCACCATCACTGAAGCATGAGCAGTAGAAATACATTCCATGACCCAGCCAATCCACTTACTGTCGAAGTCAAATCTCTCCATTAAAATCTTCAAAAAACTCCACTCGATTGAGTCGTACGCCTTGGCAAAGTCAATTTTGTACACGAAACACTTCTCTTTTTTCTTTTTCATATCTTCAATGGCTTCGTTGAGAATAATTACGCTGTCCAAAATTTGACGGCCGCTAATGAAGGCGCTTTGATGATCTGAAATGATAGAATCAAGTACCTTGCTCAATCTGATCGACAACACTTTAGAGATGATTTTGTATATCCCTCCTATAAGTGAAATCGGTCTGAAGTCTCCCAATGATTGTGCCTCCGTCTTCTTAGGGATTAGAACAATAAAAGAAGGGTTCACTCCTCTGACCAATCTGCCATGCCTATGAAATTCCTCCAACATAACCATCAAGTCATCCTTATACACGTCCCAAAACTCCTTAAGAAAGCCAAAATTGAACCCGTCCGGACCTGGGCTTTTTGAGCTATCACACGACTCAATCGCACTCCTAATCTCCAATTCTGAAAAGGCTGCCGTGAGAAAACAATTATCCTCCCTTGAGATTTTGTTCACACAAAAATCTTCTGCTAACGATACATGTGGGCGACGAGAGCTGGAGAAATGGTTTTTGAAAAATGAGGTCACTCCCACCTTCACTCCATTCACTTCTTCTTTCCACTCCCCGTCAATCATAATACCAGCTATCTCATTACACTTTCTTCTCTTATTAATGAACAGATGAAAAACTTTTGAATTTGCGTCCCCTTCTTTTAGCCATCTGATTCTTGCCTTTTGTTTAAGAAGACAATCTTTGAAACTCAAATCGCGAAGCAGGAGAGCTCTCAGTTCATTTCTCTTACAAATCTCAGCTTCTTTTAACCCAAAAGTGTCATCAATAGCATCGAGCTTACTGATATTACACTTCCTCTCTTCGATCTTCTTGTCTAAAGGTCTGAAAACCTCTGAATTCCAAGCTTTCAAATCTACCTTGAGTCTCTTGAATTTTTCTTTAAGCACATAACCTCCCCACCCTGATACGGAATAACTTCTCCACTTTGAAACGACAAAGTCCCGGAATCCCGGATGGAAACGCCATGCGTCGATGAATCTAAAGGGTTTAGCACCCCAATCTTTTGCTTTGATCTCCAGGACAATGGGACAATGATCAGAGAGGGTTCTACCGAGAGCACAATGATGAGAATTAGGCCATTGCTGCAACCAATTGTTGTTAATCATGATTCGATCAATTCGGCTCTTACAAGTACCATCAGGCCTATAGCAAGTGAACGATCTCCCGTGAAGTGGCAAATCGATCAGGCCCGCTCCTCGTATAAAATCATCAAAGATAAGAATATCTCTCCTGCTCGGATCGACATTCTGACCCACCCTTTCTGAGAAGCTTCTTACTGAATTGAAATCTCCCAACACACAAATACAAGCAGAGGAATTTTGGGCTATCATCCCAGATAATCTATCCCATAATTCAATCTTTTCTTGAAGAAGACATGGAGCATACACATTCACAATACAACACTGGATTCTGTCTTTTCCCCATAAACCATTAACTACCACTCCTCCCCTCATATGCCAACAACTAGAAGCCGAGAAAATATCCGGATTCCACAATGAAATAATGCCACCCGATCTGCCCTCGGATTCCCTATAAGCCCAGCCACATTTATCAACCCCCCAAAGAGCTCTAATAAGAAACTCATCTACCACTTCCTTTTTAGACTCTTGTATACACACAAAATCCAACTTATGTTTCTTTACCAAATCTCTAATTTCAATACATTTAACTCTGCTCCCCAAGCCTCTGACATTATAACTAAGAATCTTCATAAGGACTTGCCTGTGAGATTCTCCCTTGCTGCGACCTGATTAGGCTCCGAACACATACTTTGAATGTTTTCCACAATCATGCCCTCCTCTGAAACTGCTTCCAGCCCCATAATTTTGCCAATTTCCCAAACTTGATTGGCTTCCGAAGGAGTATTAATAGAGGCCACTGGATCTTTTTGCCTCTCTTTCTCAATGTTGGAATTAAAGTTTGTCCTTTCCCGAACTTCTGGCGCTTCCATGTCGGCGAGAAAATTTCCAAAATTCTTAATCTCTTTTTTTTTCCTTGCCCTTTTAGTCTGTAAAACCCTTTTTTTTCTTCCTGCATTCCCATTCCTCATGTTATCAGAGCCCTTAGACTTCGAAGAGAACCCCTTTGAAATATTACCGGAGACGGGAAGAGAAGACAAAGATATGTTATGGTTTACTGGGTTTGAGTCAATGGAATTATTAGGGCGTAAATATGGAATGTTAGTGGGCTCCGCCAGCTTCAAACTTGCAGCATGTGGATGTGAATTATGGACCGACAATAATAGGGGCTCATTGGGAATTTGAGGAGGTATATTTTGGGCTGAAGAATTAAAGTGGTCTTTTGAATTTTGAGGGGAAAAATCATTGGAACCAAAATTGACCAAGACCTCTTTAATTTTCGGCCCACCAGGAGACTTAGGCCCAACTGTCTTGAAGCCTTCAAAAGCAGGACCATTATCTGATAATTGAATCTCCTTATCTACTGTAACTGCCTCATTTGAAATATTAGTGGCCCCTGGCGTGTTTTTCAAGGAAATCGAAGGCGGCTGTGCCGAAAAATTATCTTCCTCGGGAGTAGATTCTGAAATTACCAATCTGGACAACTCATCGAGGATTTGAAATTTGTTCGCTGATTGGGGCCCACGATCGCCGTCCTCATAGAGAGGTTTTGAATTTCCACATCGCCGAATAGAATCCCAACCGTCGTCTGAAAAATCTGAGGCTGAACTTTCTCCATGCACTGAAGCTGCTGCTTTCTCGCCGTTCAACGATAGCAACGAACCACTTGACAAGGAAGAATCATCTTCTGAAACAAATTCCGACCGACCATCGACCTCGCCAAAATATGATGGAAAATGATCTTCCAAAATTCTTATCGAATAAAGTTGGTTATCAATAGAGATCTCCAATGAATGATTGATGTCGAGAGAAATGGGAATGGACAAGAGGATCCTGGCATAATCCATAAACCTTCCAGACTCTGTTCTCTTATCAAGTGAAATAAACTCACCTAATTTGGTTGCCACCGTTGAGAAAAACCTGCGGTTCCATGCATGCAACGGGACCCCTATCCATCTCGTCCAAACCTCTCTTCTCACTCGCACATCAGATACTCTCCACGGACGATACCATTCCATCCAATATTTAAACCATTCGTCCAAATCTGATTCGGCTTCCGATAGGCTCCGGCCGCTTTGATTCCTAATGAGAATAGAATTATCACCGGTATAAATGATCTTGAAGTTTATCCCGCATTCGCTAGCGATTTCTTCCCCGTTATCCGACCACGAGAATTCCTTACGAAGGGATCCAAACCAACAGTCCTCAAGCCACTTTCTTTCAGACTCAAGAGTCGAAAAATGAAGAACATTATTAGCTATAGGTTCATGAACAACTGATGATTGTTTAACTTCCCCTTAACAAGGTTGAAAGGATCTCCTCCGTATTTCACGACTTCACAATAAGATCTATCGGATTTTCTCATCCCCAAGTCCGCTTCGAAACCGTTAAAACCCAGTTGTCTCCTTCGTCTATTATCTCTTTCAAATTTGGGTAAGAACACTCTGAGTTTGAAGCTGTCAATCCAAAGGTTGTTTAGCGCACTAAGGGTTTTATCGACATCTCCCACAAGGTCTCTCCTAAATCTAACAAAACCAAACGGCTTCCCAACTCTATCCAACTTCTTCGGGATAAAAATATCCGCTACCTCACCAAACTCATTGAATTTTTTCCTTCAATAGTACTTCAATTAAATTCATTTAGTTCTATATACAAAAACACATGCTTGATCAATTTAAATATTAATTAACACCTAATATATGGGAATATATGATAATAAATATGTTTAGGCAAATCTATCAAATGCATATTGGAAAACGACTGTCTGTCACTAATAAATCTGATTCCGGCGGCAATTTTCAATGAAGCTACTGACTCTAACCTTGCTAAGCGCTAAAAATTCAAACTTCCCAATATCAGGTTATGGGAAAAATCAAGGTTCTAAGCGTGTGATGGGTGTTCTGATTTGGTTGAGAATTGGGGGCGAATTGGATTTGATTTTGGTGCGACTTTTAAGGTAAGTTTATTTAATAAGCGATGCTTTCAAATTGGTTTATGGAAATAGAAACCAACTGGAGGAACAAGATAACAGACCTTTTCAGTAATTACATGAATTTTTTCGTGAATTTTTCCTTGGGCAGCATAAGTGCAATCACGTGAGTTTCTCTTTGGGCAGCGTGGAGTCAACACATAGGGTTTCAGTTGAGCTTCGGAAACCCGGCTGTTATCCCTGTTTGTGGTTTCTTTTAGAAAATATAATACTAAATTTAGGTGATAATTTATATCTAAATTCAAATCATTTGACCAATTCTTACGAAAAAAACCATAACCACCCATATTCCCTATTAAAATAATTTTATTAATTTATAAATTTAAATTAAATTAATTAAATATAATTTTCATTTCATTTTCTTCGACCAAAATATCTTCAGCAACAACAATGATAAAAAAAAAAAAAAAACACAGCCACCCTGCACCAAAAACGCTCAATTTTTTTTTGAAGCACTCTACCACTCTTCTTCAATGATTAAAGCTCTGGAACTCGATTCGCAGAAATCATGGTATTCTCTCTCTTTATATATATATATGATGCCTTCCTTTCTACCATTTCTTGTTGTATTTCAAATCCACCTGTCAAGCTATGTGAAGATGTAAAAGTCCACCAAAATCGAAATAGAATAATGTGCTGACAAAATTACCGACTAGCTTTAAATTACTTAAACTCACAATATTCTCCCAATTTTAATTATATATTTTAAAAAGAGCTCTATATTAATTGTCAACTTATAAAGTTAAAAAAAAAAGTGTTACGAGGAGAAGCAGGTAAATTTATTAAAATATTGATAAT
Source organism: Prunella vulgaris (assembly GCA_026898435.1). Classification (NCBI taxonomy): domain Eukaryota; kingdom Viridiplantae; phylum Streptophyta; class Magnoliopsida; order Lamiales; family Lamiaceae; genus Prunella; species Prunella vulgaris. The sequence continues at coordinate 329,440 of JAPKLY010000319.1, forward strand.
TTTAGTTTGTATTGAAAAATAGAGAGAAAAAAAAAAGGTGTGTTATGCATATAGAGTCAGTCGGTAGTTGAGACACCGACTGCGAACTTTTACTGACACCCACGTGACTTGGGCTGACAACGCCTCAATTTTCATGCAAGCTGCTTGGATTCCTTTGGGATCTTGACATCACACACAATTACGAGGAAGTGTGGTTGATTTATATTTTAGTTTGTATTAAAATTACAATTTTTATTTTTAAGAAACATGCACTATATATTAAATTGTAACTTCAGGCTTTGTAAGACGGTGGATAAATTTTATTAGAGATTCATGTATAAATTTAACTACATTCATTAATAATACTAATATGTATATAAATATAATAGTGACTTTTTTCATAAGTTTTCGTCAAAATAAAATTATAAAATATTATTATTATTGTTTTCCATTTTTATTAGTTTGTAATATATTACTCTACCATTTACATATGTTTTACATTTTAATTTTTACTTTTAGTTTAGTTATATTTACATATATTGTATTTTTTTCTTCAATATATCTCAATTACATGTCAAATAATAAAATATGTGTGTTTATGCAATGAAAATACATTAAAAATGTAAACTTTTATTGTATGTATTTTCTAAGTGTGTTTTTCTTAAATTTTTTTCGAATTAATAAGTTATAGAGAATTTAGTTAAATATTTTAAAAGCTATAAAATATTTTAGAAAAATTTATAAATTTGTTAAAATAAAAAGTTTAGGAGTTTATAAATTCTTTGAAAATATTTAATTAAACTTATTAATTGCTTAAGAGCTTCTAAGCTCCTTTAAAGTATTTATTAAAATAAAATTTAAAAATTTATATATTAAAAAATAAATTTATTATAGTTTATAAGTTTAAAAAAATAGTTAAATTTATTCTCTTACCGTCTTTGTGCATCCTTTTTATTAGTATTTTCACACAAAAATATATTTATATAATAATTTTAAAAATTATATTTTGCTAAATTTTACAAGATGATGCAAGAGTAAGGGCGTGAGGTGTTGGACTCTTCTCCAAGTTGGAGATAACGATACAGAGGTGGGCCCAAGGCCAGGATAAAGTTTGTAACATCCTATTCCTATATGTATCTTACGAATTATTACTAACTTTTAGGCTATCCTTTTTTCTGTTTTAAATATTTAGATTTTAAAATTTATTTTGATTTGAATTTTAAAAATAAAATTTTAAAATGTTAACAGAATATTTTTATAAAATATATTAATTAAATATTATTATTTTTACTCCACTCAATATCTATTTTACTTTTATTTTTTTTTATATAAAAAGTTAAAAATTTAAAAATCACTCAATTCAAAATTATAAAAAGAGCATAAATTTTTAAAAATTTTGAATATTAAAAATCACTAATTTTTTAAAATTACTTAAAATAGAAAAAGAATGTACTTTTAAACATTTTTATCACAAAAGTGGTTTATATATTAAAAATAATTTATATAATACTTTATCTTATATACAATATAACTCGATTTCATGTATAAGGGTAGGGTTTATATTAAAACGCAATATTTACTAATATTTTTAATTAATATTTAATCTGTATAATTTTGAATTATATTTTATGCAATTGCAATATATGCATTATAGTATAAGTTAAAATAAAATTATTTTCTATAATATAAATGCAATCGAATATATTTTTTTATATATGTTATAAATTGATGAAAGAATTCGTAATAGAGGTACAAATTGATACGTTATTCTTCAAATTTAATGTTTTGTCAAAATGGATATATATTTAACATTTTTTTTTTACTTTTTTTTCCGGCCATTTTACTCTTTTTACAAATTTTTATTATAACTTTACAGTAAAATATGTTTTTCTAAAATTAACATATAAATAAATATGTGTAAATTTTATAAATAAGTATGTAAATTAATATATATTTTTTAATAATATGCAAATTGAGGACAATAAAATAAGAAAAATATTTAAACATATTTTTTTAACGTGGCGTCATTCTCCAAATTTTTTATTTAAAGGAAATGAACGTAGTATATATGTAGGTGTTAATTATTTTTTTAAATAACACTCCTGATTTATATATTTCAAATAGCACACATTTTAAAACATTTTTTATTATTTGTTGAGCCAATTAATAAAGATAATTTTGAATTAAATTAGATATTATAAAAATATTTTAAAATAAAGTAAGTAATATAAATCAGTGAGGAAATATTTTTTTTGTGTTTTAAAATTTGAATTTGAATTTCAAATTTAAAATTCATTTTAATTGTAATTTTTTTCTTAAAAAAAATCTAGCTCTAAATCATATAAATAACCTATAAAACATTAACTATTGTTCTACTCCCTCCTCAGTCGCCCAAAATTTATTCCCATTTTCCATTTTCGTCTGTAATCAATTTTATTCTCACACTCACAAACAATTACTTTATTTTCAGTGAACCCCACAATTATTCCACAATATTCTTACTTTATCATATTTTTTTTAAAATTCGTGTCCATACAAATGAGAATATATTTGAGGGACGGAGGGAATAATTATTTTTATCCCATATCTATTTTTTTATATCATAAAGTTAAAATTTATCATTGAAAAATTTAAAAAGAATTTAGATTTTAAGTTTAAAAAATTAATTAAAATTTAAAAAGAACTGTTGTATTCATTTCATATATAAGTACAACTCTCTGGTTTCTTGAGTTGAGCTTCCGGTAAAATATAAAACATTCTTCCACTGTTCCCTTAACGTCATTGAAAAGGTAAAACTCTCTTCAACCTTAATTACTCTGTTTCTTTTTGGCTGCCCTTTGATCCCTGAATATTCAACCGAAAATCATGTTTATATTGTTTTTCATTCGAGAATTAAATTGCATATGAAAAGAGAGTGAAACGAAGAAGAAGTCTTTCCAATCGGATTTCCTCTTCACAATTCGTCTTCATATTTGTTGCAGATGCAAATCTTTATAAAAAAAATCCAGGCCATGGACACCACTCTCACTCTAAACGTGGAGATTAGTGAAACGATTTATAGCGTAAAGAGAAGGCTGGAGGATCACAGAGAAATTGGTAATGACAGATGCTGACTTATGATGGAAAGCAGCTTGATGATACTGATAGTTGCACCATTGGCCACTATAATATACTCAAACATTCTACTCTTCATCTCCTCTTGATACGGAAAAAAATGACACGTCAAGACCTCGACTGAGAAGACCATCACTTTGTCCATGGAGGATAGGCGATGTGAAGGCCAAAATTCATGACGTGGAGGGCATCCCGCCGGAAATGCAACGCCTCGTCTACGGCGGCCGACAGCTCCATGAAAATCCAATACTTTTGGAAAGGAGTCTACTCTTCATCTGTTTGTTCAACTCGCAGGTGCACGGTGAATGCTAATGATTAATGCTCATGTTTGATAGTTTTGTTGAGTTTCTGTGTGTCTCTGCTATATTTTAAGTATTCCTTTTAAAGTCCCATCAATTAGTCACTGCTAATAATAAATGTGGGAACGAGAATGAACGAAATTTTCATTGATAATATTTAATATTATTAAATATATACGAATGTGATCGTAAAAATAAATTAAATAGAAACTCCATAATAATTATTCTTTGATAATATTTATTTTTAGGGTGTGATTAATCATACCCCAAATTCCTCTAAACATACCCCATTAATAAATATATTCAATTTAAAATACTAAACATACCTCATTTTTTACTTAATAGTATACCTTTTCTTTTCTTTTTGACTTATTCTTCTTCTCTCTCAAGTCATGAAATAAAGCAGTGCGTCGCCATTTTTTTGCTATAAGAACTAAACTTTGCATCACGCTCCTTCATATCTTACAGGAGGAGCTTTTTTTTCTCCGTCTGAAAATTACCATTTTCCACATTCTAAAATTTCATAATTTTCAATTTTTCTAAATCGTCAACAATAGACAAATGTCCTTTTAATTATTTATTGTGTATAGTAATATTTCATCAATAAATAATAAAAATATATAATTTAGTTTAGTTTCGAGGACTCCATGAATATAACAATTAGAATATGAGAGAAGAATAAGTCAAAAAAAGATATATTAAATAAAAAATGTGGTAGATTTAATATTTTAAATTATTTTTTTATTTTAAATTAAATATATTTATTAATGGGGGTATGCTTAGAGGAATTTGGGGTATGAATAGTCGCACTCTTATTTTTAGGTTGCGACTATTCATACCCAAATTCCTCTAAACATACCCCAATTACTAAATATATTTAATTTAAAATGAAAATTTAATTTAAATTACTAAACATACCCCATTTTTTATTAATATATCTTTTTTCATTTTTGACCTATTCTCCTATTCTTCTTCTCTCTTAGCGTCATAACTGCTATATTCATGGAGTCCAATCATCTTCGAAACTATTTTACAATTCTACGCAGCCCTTATTTTTTATATTGACAATCAATTCATATTTTATTCGAGTACACAATTTACAGATCAATTCAATCTTATTTTTTATGCTTTGTTAATGACATCAAACTAATCTAAATTATATATTTTTATTATTTATTGATAAAATATTTCTATACACAATAAATAATTAAAAGGGCATATGCCTATTGTTAAAGAGCGTTGTGGAAGAGGATGAGTCGCCGTATTTTTCACGACGATACAGAAAGGTTGGAAATTATGGAATTTTAGATGGGGGAAATGGAGATTTTCAGGCAGAAAAAAAAAAGCCCCGGTAAGACCTGAAGGAGCGTGGAGAAGAAGACATGACGTTCGTCTAGTGAATTCCTTTAAAATTTTATTCGGTTGCAATAGATAAAATGATGACTCAAAGTTTTAGTTCTCATTTCTTAAAAATGACGACGCACTGTGGATCATTAAAGAGAGATGAAGACTAAGTCAAAATTGGAAAAGAATATAATAGTAAAAAATAAAGTATGTTTAGTAATTTAAATTAATTTTTTATTTTAAATTAAATATATTTAGCAATTGGGGTAAGAATTTGGTGTATGAATAGTGAGCACCCTTATTTTTATTTGCATCTTAAGGTCATATCAAGCGATACCTAAACTCGCACTCATTTAAAGAAAATGAAATGTGATGATTTGCTATTGCAATAGTTAATCGTGAAGGCCCCCAATCAGCGTCAGCAAAACAGAGTGCCACGTGTCAAGGTCGATACAACCCGTGTAAAAGAGCTCGCGCTGCAGCCCATACTCTCAGTACAGATGATGAAGAGGTGTGTGCAGAGTATATGCAGGGCTTAGCTACTTCTGCTGACAACCAAGCTATGTCTGAAAACACCTATCAGGCGAAGCTCAATGTTTTTGCTCTCCACCAAACCAAGGTACCGCTTTCCGTCTAACATTTTTTTTGTGCAATTGTGTTTATTAACTTGTATTGTCTGCATGCGTAGGCAGCTGCTGCTCTCAGTGACCTGATGCCGGAGTTTCGAGCTCGTCCTCCTCCCTCTGTGCTGATCGAGTTAGAAGATGCAAAACGTGAAATGGCGAATGGTCGCAGCAAGGAGAAGGAACAAGAGGCCACCATTTCTGGGCTGTCACAAAAGAATATTAAGGGCTCATTTGGTTCGTAAGATAAAACTATCTATCCGTCGAAAATATGCATATTTTCGACGGATAGATAATTTTATCTTACGAACCAAATGAGCCCTAAGAGATTTAGTTTAAGCTCTCTCTCTCTCTCTCATAGTTTGAGAGCAAAAGTGTAATTTTTAAATGGTTTATGGCAAGATTTTTAATGAGCCCTTTGAAATCTATCATTTCGCCCGCATTCCCAGGTTATGGAAGATTTGCTGTAATTTCTTCTTTTACTCTTAATCAATAAGATTATTCGTGAAACTTATAGGAATCACAACTCTAGCGTCTCTTGATCTTCTTGAAAGTAAAGGTAGAAACTTTCTCCAACCATTTAATCTGTGTAGTTTTCAATATCCTTGAGTAAAATATAAAGATTTTTGTCTCCTAAAGTAAAATTTTAGATCCACCCTTGCTTCGTAGGTTTTATGTTTTTACTTTCCGCTGGGAAGTTGTGGACTAAAATAATTCGATGCTTTAGTTCTAAAAATAATATCTTAAGTTGTTTTCTTGGAAGTAAACATTTTCACAGTATTCAACTTCTGAATACAAAATAAAATAAAAAATATTAGAAATTTGTATCTAATTATCTAGATTTGATTACAGCTGCAAATCTTTGTAAGAACCCACACAAACGAGACCATCACACTGTACATGGACAGCTATGAGATGATTTATATAGTATAAAGAGAATGATGGAGGACAATGTGCAGAGATTGATGTATGCTGAAAGATGGGCAAACCGTTGCTCACTATGATATCTTAAAAGAATCTACTCTCCATGTCTTTTCGAGTCAGCATTTGTCGAGACCTGGAGTGGTAGCATCTTCACTTTAAAGGTCAAGAGCACGGATACAATAGACGATGTGAAGGCCAAAATTGAAGAGAATGGGGGTACCCCACCACACGAGCATTCGCTCTTCTTTTTGGACACAAGGCTTAACGATGGAAATCGCACTCTTGTAGATTATCACATTCTCAGGGAGTCTAATTCCACCAAAGGTGCATGGTGACTACTAAGCAATGAGTGATCATTGACTAATTTTGTTGTTTTTATGAAAATGTGTCTGCATGCTACAATGGCTAAGGTGCATTTAAGTGGAGAGTGGTTCATATGTTGGCCTTGGAAATATTGTGTCTATCATCTTAGGGCATTTTAGTAGAATGAGTTAGATTGAGTCTTAGCCACAAGAACAAGGTGTTGTGTTCTTATTTTGCCTCCTATGAAAGCCAGCCAGATTATTGCTTTGGAAACTGGAAACAACAAAACAAAAGAAGAGCTTATGGTTTCCAATAAAAAGTATTTAGGAGCTAGAGGTGCTGGCTTTGCTGACGGTCTAAAGGATGGAAAGGCTGAAATCCATAGAATTCCTCCATCATTTGATTGATGCTTCTATGCAATACTTCAACTGTGGTTTTGACAGCTGCCGGAAGCAAGATTTGTTGGGCAACTCAACAAGGGTACTGCCCCCGACTAAAAGGATTGGAATCCAGTGACCAATCAAGAGTAAGGACATCTCCAACAATCCTCTAAAAATGGAGGATACTCTTGAATTTTACAATAAATTTGAATGACTGGATTTGAAATTCATAAATTTCACACACAAATAATCACTCTCTTTGTGAATTTAAAAATACTTAGATTTGACTTATATTTAAAATGAAGGAATTCTAAAATCTCTTTAAACCATGTCATTTGAAATCTCTACTATCTACCCCTTTCAATCTCCATCTTTTTACTTTTTCCCTTCTCTACCATCTTTTAATAATTTTTAACTTAAAATATATGTTTTCATATATATATTTTTTCTAAAATCCATTCATTTTCAAATTCATCCATTCAACCGTTTGCGCCACTCTAGCGCAGAGTTCGAGCTAGAGTGGCGCAAAATTTTAAATTCATCTCCAACAGTTCGCATTACATTCTGCGCTACATATATTTTTTTTAATTTTTAATAAGTTTAATTTATATAATTACAATTTCAACCTAAAAATATTACAATTTAAACTTAAAAATATTACAAAATATTACATAAATAAAATTATTTAAAAAAAATCTAGCGCGGGTGAATAGTGCACGCTAGAATCAGCGCGACACTGTTCACAACTCTCATGTGGAGCTGAATTATAGCGCTGCGTTGGAGGTAAAATTCATCTCCATTCTAGCGCATAGCGCAGGGTTGGAGTTGCTCTTAGAGTATTTCATATCTTCAACAATACTCTAAGGGCTCATTTGGTTCGTAAGATAAAATTATCTATCCGTCGAAAATATACATATTTTCGACGGATAGATAATTTTATCTTACGAACCAAATGAGCCCTTAAAATCATATGAAGGATTATTAAAAATTCTCTATATATGAAGTATTTCATTCTCATTTTGGAGGATGATTTTAATTAGAATATTACCATTTTTTTCTTTCTTATTTTCTTTTTACTTCTATTATTTGATTAAATAATGTATTACACCATCAAATTTTCATTAAAAATTAAATTAGTTATTTTTAACATTAAAAATATCATTTTTTATGGAACATCTTGATTTTATATGTCTTTTTTTATTTTTTTTTCTCAAATAAAAATTTAAATATTAAATTACAAAATAATGGCTCATACAAAATAAATATTACACAAAATTAATGAAGATTACAACAATTATCTAAAATGCATATTAAAATATATAAC
>JAPKLY010000319.1:337739-355837 GCA_026898435.1 Prunella vulgaris
CCCCACACAAAAAATGAGTACCCCATCTCAATAGTTTTTTTTGTTCGTCAGGAAAAATCAATGAAACTCAATAGTTTATACTCCATTTGTCCCACATAAACTTACAAATAGAGAGGAGCACACATGTTACGAAAAAATGGAATAAAGTTAAGAAAGTAGTATTATGATGGGTGATTTAGTAAAATTTTATGTAAAAAAATAAAAAAAATAGTTAAATTGAGTATAATGTGAGTCCAAAAAGTAAAAGATAATGATATTTTAAGTTATTATGTAAATATTGTGAGGGTGAAGTTTATGAATTTTTTTTTTTTTTTTTGAGTTTTGTAAATTTTTGTGAAGAGTCTAAAAAAATCAGAAAAATTCTTATGGATTGTAGATAATATTTAACACTCATGCATTAGACTTGTGTGTTTGTGGACGTGTTTTTATACTACACATATTTTTGGCTATTAACTCTCTGAAAATCTATTTGGTGCTTTCTACTGTGAAAATCGACAAATGTCACCATTTTATATATATTATGCTTTATATATTGCACTTTATATAATTATATGTAAGGTATTAAAAGATGTATTAGTACATAAACAATATACTATTAACATAAATCAACAAAGAGAATTAAAAATAAATTAAGTAACACATATTTATTCTTGCAAGAATATATATTTTCTTTAAAGTTATTTGAAAAGTATAAAAAATTAATTCTTTAAGAATTAGTAACACAGATTTTACCTAATAGTAACACGCATTTGTCCAAATTATAATATATCTGAGAGCGAAAAAAACTAAAATAACAAGTTGCGTGAATTTTAGAAAAAAAATGTCCAAATTTAACCCGACTCGATTTAGACATGCGATTTTTTAAAAAATAGATATTTCTACGGTCTAATTCTAAATGCGAAAATAAATTTTGGTAATTTATTTTAAGAGTGATTAATAATAGAATAAAAAATAAATTAGTGATGCTAAAAAAAAATACTCCCTCTGTCCATCAAATATATGCACCTTTTTTTGTACGTGGTTTAAGGTAATATGTTGGAGAATATTTTGGGTATTGTGAGGTCCGTTTATGAATAAAGATTATATTTTTGAAAAGTGCAGATGATGTAGTTTTAAAAAATATGATCTTTATTTATAAACGGAACTCACAATACCCCTAAACATCCCCCAACATATTGCATTAAACCACCACGTGTAAAGAAATATGTATATATTTGGTGGATAGAGGGAGTAGTTATAAAAAATGATATTTACTCATAAAACTCTTTTAATGATTATTGGTATAATTACTGCTCATTGTTTCCCAACTCCCATCAACAATCCTGTGTACGGACTTCTATGCGTCTCTTGAACTCCAAAACCTTATGAAAAGTTAATCTTCCACCATTTAGTTTCTAATCTCTATCCTTTTCGTCGTGGATTAATAATTCCAATCATAATTCTCTGTCTCTTGAGCTCTTCAACTTCAAATGGTAAAAACTCTCTTGGGCTGTCTAAACTGTTATTTTTTGGTGAAAATATCCTTGTTCCTCTTTCTTTTTAAACGTGAATGCAAAAGTGTGAGTCTTATGCTTTGCTCTTCAAAGCCTAAATATTGTCTTGATGGATGCTTCATTGTCATATAGTTTCTTGTGATTAATGTTTTGGATTTTATATGGGTAAATTGTGATATTACTTCCTCAGGATAAATTTAACAAACATTTTTGGTATTTATGTTTAAAATGCAATTACCTGGATTTATATTTTGGAGAGTAAAGAGAGGATTTGTAGTATAAAGAGAAAGCTCAAGGAACAGGAAGGAATCCCTAGTGATATGCATCTGGGATTGATATATAATGAAAAACTTGTTGATGATTGGCATACCGTTGCTCACTATAATATCCAAAAAGAATCTACTCTGCGTCTCTTTTTTAGTCATGATGATTCACTTGTCCAGACCTGGGATATGTTTGTCAAGACCCGGAGTAACAAGGTCTTCAGATTTGCGGTTAAGAGTGTGGATACAATAGACCACATAAGCAGTTGCTCTTCCTTTCAAACACATGCATGGCTCGAGGATGGACATCGCCGATTATAACATTAGGAGCAGTTGTGTTCTTGATCTTGTTATTCAAGTCCAACAAGGTAAATGGTGACTAATAACTTAATTTGTTGTTTTAATGTATCATTTTGTGACAATTCCTTAGGTGCATGTGATTTTTATATATGTTGGCCTTAGTAATATTATTATATATATATATATTGTGTTTGCTATCATTCTGTGATGGAATGGTGATGTTTGGTGTTGCATGTATAATAATGACTCACTCGTGAAGACTCTCTCTCAATCACCGAATGTCAAGTCTCCTCTCCCTGCGCAACCCCCTACACCACGACAAATCGCCTTGCAACCCAAACCTCCACTCTAAATAGCCATAGCCGTTCAATCTATGGCACAAGTGAAGTGACGGAGAGGTGTGTGAATCCAGGGCCTAGGCCTTTCTTTTCTAAGAATTTCGTATAGTTTCTATATGTTATATTAAACTTGTATTGTTCGGATGCATAGGCCGCAGCTACTCTCAGTGAAAATCGGCCCGATCCTCCTTCCTCCATGCTGATCGAGTTAGAAGAACTGAAATGTGAAATTGCCACTATTCGCAAGTCTTTAAAGCTGAATATAAGAAAACTATAAAGGAGCTTACTGTTGGGAGAAGGAACTAGAGGCCACAATCTCTTCTCTGGACTGAAAGCTGAAAATATGAAAACCAAAGCAGAGCTTAGTGTTGTTGGCAACAAGGGGAAGGAACTAGAGGTCTCCATCTCTATTTGTTATCAAGGAAAAAAAATCCAGAGGACTTGACATTTCCTAGATAGTTCCAATGTATGTTCTGTTCATCATCATGGTTTCTGTATTTTTAATGAAATTACTTCTGGCCTGTGTGTTGCTCTGACGCGAATCATGGGTTGAGTCCATAATATGCATTCAGAATTTTAATTGGACCCATTACAAGAACAAGAGTCAAGATATATAAGAATTTTTGGTTCAAGAAATTAATGACTACTGCTAAGCAATGAGTGATCATTGACTAATTTTGTTGTTTTTATGAAAACGTATCTGCATGCTACAATGGCTAAGGTGTATTTAAGCAGAGAGTGGTTCATATGTTGGCCTTGGAAATATTGTGTCTATCATCTTAGGGCATTTTAGTAGAATTAATGAGTTAGATTGAGTTGAGACTGAGCCACGAGAACAAGGTGTTAGTGTTCTTATTGTGCCTCCTATGAAAGCCAGAAAAAGAACGAAAGAAACAAAAGAAAAGGAAATATTGTGTCTATCATCTATATATACGTAAGCCACGGCTGACACTCAGGTCCACAAAGTCTTGGTTCGTCTTCGACATAGTTTCCATTTGCTTCCTCACCTCGGAAAGGCGACGCTTGATAAGTGTTTAAATATGCATATGTTATATTTGTTCTATATACTACTATTATTCTTGTTATTTCAGTATATTAGTTATAGCTTATTTATAAATAATTTCACACTTTTTAATTAGTTTAAAGTTTTTAAATTTTTCATAACAATAGAAGAGATATGTATAACTATTATGTTTATTGCCTATTGTTGAAATCACGACTTAAGTTATATTTATTCAAGTTATATGATGTTGATATTGTTGAGCACATAATAGAATGTACTAAACATACAAGTCTATCGTATGGATCCAATCTTGCAATTTTGGGGTTCAATCATACTCAAAAAGTAAAGAATACATAGTTATCCAAATTTTTGAATAATTCTAGATCCAAAATACATTCTCATATTTGGACAATATCCTGAGCCACACAAATCCAATTAAACATGTTGGCACCAAACAAGTCAAATTGGTGATTGGAGATGAGGAATACACTTGTATCAAATTATTTCGGAAATTCCTGAAAAAAACACAATCAGTTTAAGTAAGGATAATCCTTAGACTTGAAGTCAAGAAAGATTGGAAAAAGCCATGGTTAATTGAGACTTAGATTTTGAATTAATTTTTAAGTTGACCTTGTTTATTGTAATCCTTAGACACACCTTGCGTTCTTAACGAGAACGAAAATATTGGTATCAGAAAAAATATTGGTACCTAAATATTGAATATATTAGTGAAAATATTGATTTCGAGTATTAATACTGGTTAAAAAAAATTAATGAAAATTTTATTAAAATGATAAATATTTAAATACAAAAACTTATATGAATCCGAGTTCACGGTAAACTCGGATTTATCAATTATCACTGTTATGTATATACATTATTACTGTTATGTATATTTACTATCACTGTTATGCATATACTCTATCACTGTTAAAAAATTAAATATATTTTTATAAAGTATATCTTTATAACAGTGATAGTATATATGAATGACAGTGATAGTGATTCTACATAATAGTGATACGAGTTCATGTGAACTCGAGTTCACATGAGACTTACTCAAATTTAAATAATGTTATCACCAGCCTTAATACATAAACTTAACTTGAAATCTCAACAAAATGAATTATTTACGACAAACATATCAATAAAAAAACATATAAGTAATGTAAAACGATACAATAACTGTTCACAATTATTAAATGTCGCAGTTACATAGAGGGACAGTTTGAATAGCATATTTACAAAGAGGAACAATTTTATAACTATTTTATGAATTTTTAGTAGTACATAATTAAAAATTATATAATAAATTAAATACTTAATACACTCACATTATACAATATAATTTTTCATATTAAAAAAATTAATACTAAAAAGATTAACTAATAAATGTATAACTTATATATATTTTGATCGTTAGAAATATTTATATTCAAAACAAATATAGATTATAAAGTATATTCAATACTATCAAAATTATATTTATTTAATTTAAACATTTATTATAATTTATTTTACTATATAATCTTATATTTTAAATATTCAATTTGTGCGGTGCACACAAGTTTTTCTGTAGTGGCACTAACTCAAGTAATTCATGAATATTATGAAACTCCTTTGATGTTATTGTCGGTCACCTTCTTCCAAGCCCCATCAACAGTCATGTGTACGCGTCCCTTGAACTCCAAAACCTTATGAAAACTTAATCTTCCAACATTTAAATTCTAATCTCTAATCCCTTTTCTTAGTCGTGATTTATTAATTCTAATTACAACTCTCTATCTCTTGAGCTCTTCAACTTGAAATGGTAAAACTCTGTTATTTTTTAGTGAAAATATCCTTGTTCGTGTTTCTAATTTAACGTGAATGCAAAAGTGTGAGCCTGCTCTTCAAAACATAAATTGTACTTGACGGATGCTTCATTGGCATAGTCTCGAAAAGTTTGTTGTGATTAATGTTTTGGATTTAATTGTGATATTACTTCCACGGGAAATTTTTAACATTTTTGGTATATATGTTTAAAATTATTCTTTTTGTTTGTAATGTTGGTAAATATATATTTAATAGAATTGGTGAGTTGAGTAGAATTCTTGAATTTACTCATGCATCAATTTCCTTTAGTTAATTTTTCGTGTGGGATAAGAATTATCTAAAAAAAAATCCATTTGAACCTATGAAAATGCAATTACCTGGATTGTGATGGAAAGTTGCATATGTATAATAATGACTCACACAATCACCGAATGTTTGTCAAACCAAAAGAGCTGGCCTTGCAACCCAAACCATCCTCAATAGCAATTGCCCTTCAATCTATGGAGAGGTGTGTGTCGAGCATATCCATGGCTTAGGCCTGTCTTTTTTAAGAATTTAGTATTATTTCATACATTATGTTATATTTAACTTGTATTGTTTGGATGCATAGGCCGGACCAGATCCTCCTTCCTCCGTGCTGACCGAATTACAAGATCTGAAACGTGAAATTGCCACTGCTCGCAGCAAGATAGATGACATTTTAGCTGAAAATAAGAAAATTGACAAGGAGCTTACTGTTGCTCGCAGCAAGGAGAAGGAACTGGAGGCCACAATCTCTGGACTGAAAGCTGAAAACATGAAAACCAAACAAGTTCTTACCAAGGAGAAGGAAGTAGAGGCCACCATCGCTGGACTGAAAGCTGAAAATAACAGAACCAAAGAAGAGCTTACAGTTTTTGGCAACAGGGTGAAGGAACTAGAGGTTTCCATCTCTGAACTGATTCACAAGAATAAAGTGTTCTCTGCTCACCTACGAAAGCCAAGTCCTTTCCTTGGAAGTTGAAAACAAAATTAAAGAAGAGCTTATGAATGCTGATAAAAAACAACTATGCAGGTGCTATGCCGAAGGCTTAAAAGAAGGAAAGACAAAGTGGCTGAAATCCGCAGAATTCCTCCACCATTTGACTGAATGCAATACTTCAACCATGGCTTTGACAGCTGTCAGAAGCAAGCGGAGCAGCAAGGATTTGCAGGGAAAAAGGAAGCCCCAAACCTCAAGGGATGGGAGTGTAGTGACCTACCAGAGTAAGTGGTCCTTGCATGCAGACCCTATCTATCTCAGTAGCACATTTGGGACTATCCTGTTTTGCTCTCTTTCTCTTGGACTAGTTGTTATGCTTTAGTTAGTATCACTAGCCTTCTATTTGTTATCAATGAAAAAATCCGACTCATAACATTTCCTAGCTAGCTAATCATGTTGCAATATATATTCTGTTCGTGATCATGGTTTCTGTATTTTAATGAAATTACCTCTCTGTGTTGCTCTTATGCAAATCATGATATGCGTTCACAATTTAAATTGACCCGTTACAAGAGCAAGAGTGATATTCGATAAGTTTTGGCTCAACAAATTCATGAAAATACTCAACCTTTTTTATTAATTCAGATGATTGGGTCATGGGAACAAAAAAAGATCAATTGGAGTTGAAAATTTCAGAAAGTTATAGTAATATTTGTCATAATATCTACTCTCTCAATCTCATGAAAATTTGCACATTTTTTTTTATTTTGATATATTTCACACAAATTTACACACTATTAAAAAAAAATTATTTACGTATATATTCATATAAGAATACCTATATGCCACAATTTTATTTAAAATAATACATTTTTTTTAAGAAAACTAAATTTCAGGAATGCAAATTCTTTTAAGACGGAAGGAGTACAATTTTTTTATAGAATAGATATGCTCTTGAGTCAAATTCTCCAAAGTTTTGCTACTCACCTTTTTAGATTAGATTTATGGAATGTTTTTTTTTTCATAGAGGTCTCATATGAAACATTTATGTATGAAATATACTCAAAATAGAAATAAATCCTAAAACCTCAACATGTTGGAAATCGGGTTAAAAAAGGGGAAATTATAAAATAGTACACAAAATTGATACTTTTTATAAATTAGTTCTGTGCCGAAAAAAATTATTCTTTTATATAAATATTGTGAACAAATTTGTATATATAATATTTTTTTAAATCTATATACAAATGTCCCAAAAAAAAAATGTGGATCCACCTCCACCTGCCCTTACTTTAAATTCTCTCCCCCCCTGCAAAAATATGCTAAAAAAAACACGATAGGGAAAGAAATTCGACGATATAGGCACACGATAGAGCAAATATACAATGGGAATGATGTTGGAATCAAATTTTGACGTTGAATCCATGCAAAAACAAATCAAATTATACAGGAAACAAATGATATGGACTTTTTTTTTTTTTAGATTGTCAGTTAACCACAACAACAAACTCTACTGGTTCTACAATAGGTTTGTTTCACGACGTAAAATAATACATTAAAGAACATAACAGTTACCAGATTTACGAATCATAACACATGAATACATAAATATATATAATACATAAAATACAAGTACATAAATTACTCTCTCCGTCCCATAACAACTTTTATAGTTGTGAATGACACACAAACCAATTTAATATCTCTACCCAATTTTTTATTGTTGTAAATTACGGACCTAACCCTGTATTTTTCAGGGCTAAATGAGTCAGTCTGTCAGCTTGTGACCAGATAATATCTCTACCCAAAAAAATTTTATGGGAAAAAAATAAAAAGAGCACATGTTTTCCTTAAATTGCAAATAGTGACATGTGTACAAAAATTATAAAATATGTATACCTAAAAGCACACTCAGAATAAATGTACAAATATTCTAAAAATTGTACACTTACTCATCTTTATAATAAAACTAAAAAAATATCTCTTTTTATAACTATGGTAACATTTCTACCCTCTATCAACCCTATACATGTCATTATTTTCTTTAAAATAAAAATAGTTCCTACGTTACAAAATAATTTTTACATTTTTTTAGTTAAAAATGACTCAACTCTATTTTTTAGTATATTTTTTAAAAATGTACAAATTTCGTTTGGCATGAGCAGAGAGCAACTCCTCTGATGTTATTATTGGTGTCATTACTGCTCACGTTTTCCAGGTCCTGTCAACAACCCAGTGTACGGATTTCTCTTGAACTCCAAAACCTTTTGAAAAAGTTATAACCATCTTCCACCATTTAAACCCTAATCTCTAACCTTTTCGCCCTTGTTTCTATGGATTAATAATTCCAATCACAACTCTCTGTCTCTAACTTGAGCTCTTCAACTTCAAATGGTAAAACTTTCTTCGGCTGTCTAATCTCTTATACTTTGGTGAAAATATCCTTGTTCCTATTTCTATTTAATGTGTGAAAAAGTGTGAGTCCTTTATTCCGCTTTCAAAACCTATATATGCCTCGTTATTTTAGTCTCGAAGGTATGTTTGTTTTAGTATCCAGGCGTGCCTAGCAAATTATGATTTTAAAATATGTGAAAATTTTGATTAATAGTAAAAATTCGTGTTTGTTTTGAAATAATAATTGATATTATAAGTATAATAAGAGTTATGATAGGTATTTTATGAGTGTTGTGTTGAAAAGAGTAATAATATGTGTAATATGTATTTGTAGGTGAAGATTAAGTTTGAGATCTGAAAACTGGATCTTAAATTCCAAATGCGTGTGATTAATATTTTGGATTTAAACGGGTAAATTGTGATATTAGTTCCACAGGAAATCTTTAACTAGCATTTTTGGTATTTATGTTTAAAATGATTTTTTGTTTGTAATGTTGGTCATAACGATTAAATATTTAATAGAATTGGTGAGTTGAGTAGAATTCTTGAATTTACTCATGCATCAACAACCCTTAGTTTTAACAGAAAATTCGTGTGGGATAAAAATTATTAAAAAAAAAAAAAAACCATTTTGGACCTGTGAGAATGCAATTAGCTGGAGTAAAAAAAAAAAAACTCGAGCGAGAGTTTTCGCGGTTTTGGTTGCTGATATGAAAATGGAGCATTATAGGCTAGCTAATCAACTACTATTGATTACTCAAAATATTGCTCTTCAGTTCTGTTACTTGTGAAATTCATCACCAAGAGGTAAATATTATGGTCAAGTGTAGTTGTATTGTTTGAAGTTATAGTTGATATTCGATTCGAAGTTAATTTGTTGCAGATGGAAATCTTTGTAAGAAAACCCGGGGGTAGTATTGCCCCTCTAACCGTGGAGGGTAAGGAGAGGATTTGTAGTATAAAGAGAAAGCTGAAGGAGCAGGAAGGAATCCGTAGTGATTTGCATCTGGGATTGATATATTCTGAAAGGCTTCTTAAAGATGGGCATACAGTTGCTCACTATAAAAGGATCTACTCTACGTCTCTTTTTTAGTCATGATTCACTTGTCAAGACCTGGGATCTAAATGTCAAGACCCAGACTAACAAGACATTCACTCTAGAGGTTACGAATGCGGATACAATAGACGATGTAAAGGCCAAAATTCAAGAGAAAGAGGGTATCCCACCGCATAAGCAGTTGCTCTTTTATTTTGGAAATCGCACTCTTGCTCTTGCAGGTTATGGCATTGGGGAAATAAGTATTCTTGATCTTGTTATTGAAGTCCAACAAGGTACATGGTGACTACTAAGAAATGAGTGATCATGACTAATAACTTTGTTGTTTTTATGAATTCTTTAATTTGAAAATGTGTCTGCTACAATTCCTTAGGAATATTGTATACATCCATCATCCTTATATTGTGTTTGCTACAATTCCTAACAATGTGATGTTTGGTGTTACATGTAATAATAATGACTCGTGAAGGCTCTGGATCTCCAAATGTCACTTCTCAAGGGAACCCTCTCCCTCCGATTAGGACGTCTGCGCAAGCCCCTCTAAGTATGTCCCCTACACCACAACAAACCAAAAGAGCTCGCCTTGCAACCCAAACCACTCTCAATAGCAATAGCCCTTCAATCTTAAACACAAGTGATGGAGAAGTATTTGTCCAGTATATCCTTCTTTTCTAAGAATTTCATATTTTTTATTCTATATGTTGTATTAAACTTGGTTTGTTTGGATGCATAGGCTGCTGCTACTCTCAGTGAAATTCGACCCGATACTCCTTCCTCCAAGCTGACAGAGTTAGAAGATCTAAAACGGGAAATTGCCACTGCTTGCAGCAACATGGATGCCTTTAAAGCTGAAAAAAGGAAAACTGAGAAGGAGCTTACAGTTGCTCGCAACAAGGAGAAGGAACTGGAGGCCACAATCTCTGGACTGAAAACTGAAAACATGGAAACCAAACAAGTTCTTACGGTTGCTCTCAACAAGGAGAAGGAAATAGAGGCCACAATCTCTGGACTGAAAGCTGAAAACATGAAAACCAAACAAGTGCTTACGGTTGCTCTCAACAAGGAGAAGGAACTAGAGGCCACAATCTCTTGACTGAAAGCTGAAAACATGGAAACCAAACAAGTGCTTACGGTTGCTCTCAACAAGGAGAAGGAACTAGAGGCTACAATCTCTGGACTGAAAGCTGAAAACATGGAAACCAAACAAGTGCTTACGGTTGATCTCAACAAGGAGAAGGAACTTGAGGCCACCATAGCTGGACTGAAAGCTGAAAATAACATAACCAAAGAAGAGATTACAGTTTTTGGCTACAGGGTGAAGGAACAAGAGGTTTCCATCTCTGAACTGATGCACAAGAATAAAATGTTCTCTGCTCAGTGTGCCACCCATGAAAGCCAAGTCCTTGCGTTGGAAGTTGAAAATAAGAAAATTAAAGAAGAGCTTATGAATGCTGATAAAAATACTATGCAGGAGCTAGAGCTGCTGGCTATGCTGAAGGCTTAAACGAAGGAAAGACAAAGTGGCTGAAATCCGTGGAATTCCTCCACCATTTGACTGATGCTTCTGTGCAATACTTCAACCATGGCTTTGACAGCTGCCAGAAGCAAGCAGTGCAGCAAGGATTTGCAGGGAAACTGAATAAGGATTCTGCCCTTAAGGAAGCCCCCAACCTCAAGGGATGGGAGTGTAGTGCCCTACCAGAGTTTGTGGTCTTTAAGGGTGCATGCAGACCCTATACGTCTCAGTAGCAGATTAGGGACTATCCTGTTTTGCTCTCTTTCTCTTGGACTACTAGCTGGACTTTTTGGGAGGTTATTATGCTTTAGTATCACTAGGCCTCTATTTGTTATCAAGGAAAAAAAAACGACACATAACATTTCCTAGCTAGCTAATTGAGTTGCAATGTATATTCTGTTCGTCGTCATGGTTTCTGTATTTTAATGAAATTACCTCTAGGTATTGCTCTATTGCGAATCACGGGACGAGTTCACAATATGCGTTCAGAATTTTAATTAGACCTGTTCCAGGAGCAAGAGTGATATTCAAGAAGTTTTGGCTCATGGAATTCATGAAAATACTCGACATTTTTTTTATTAATTCAAGAAGATTGGGTGATGGGAAGACTTAAAGATCAATTGGAGTTAAAAATTTTGCAGGGCCAAAATTCAAAATTATTTTGGAGCTTTCTAAAAGGTTAATTTAGAAAGTAATAGTAATATTTGTCTTAATATCTACTACTAACATGCTTGCATGCCAAGCTTTGCTACTCACATTTTTAGATTTATAGAATTATTTTTTTAATAGAGAAGATTTCATGTGAAACATTTCATGTATTAAATATATATTTAAATTGAATTAAACCCTAAAAACTTGCAGTCGCAGATCATGGTGTAAACTAGGTTAAAAAAAAGAAAAAAAATGCAGATCCACCTCCACCTGTCCTTATTTTTTTTTTTAAAATACTTTCCAACGTCAGAAAATAATTTTCACATTTTTAAGTTTAAAATATCTCAATTCTATTTTTATATTTTAACAAAAATATTCATACTTATATAAATCAATAATATATTTTAATATTTAATTGTACACAAATGTACATAAGTTAAAAAAATGTACAAATTTCGTTTTGGATGGGCAGAGTGGAACTCCATTGATGTTACTGCTCACCGTTTTCCAAGTCCTGTCAACAACCAAGTGTCCGGATTTCTCTTGAACTCCAAAACCTTTTGAAAAAGTTATAACCATCTTCCAACATTTAAACCCTAATCTCTATCCTCTTCGCCCTTGATTCTATGGATTAATAATTCTAATCACAACTCTCTGTCTCTCTCTTGAGCTCTTCAACTTGAAATGGTAAAACTTTCTTCGGCTGTCTAATCTGTTATACTTTGGTGAAAATATCCTTGTTCCTATTTCTATTTAATGTGTGCGAAAGTACGAGTCCTTTATTCTGCTTTCAAAATCTATACATTGTTTTGATGGAAGCCTCGTTATTGGGATGTTGAAATTTTGATAAATAGTAAAAATATGTGTTTGTTTTGAGTTTTTTTTTTAGAATAGTGTGATAATAATTGATATTATTGGTATAATAATAGGTATGATTAGTATTTTATAAGTGTTGTGTTGAAAAGAGTAATATCAGCTGTAATAAGTATTTTTAGGTGTGGATTGAATTTGAGATTTAAAAATTGGATATTAAATCTCAAACTTGTGTGGAATATGATCGCAAAGTCCTAAAAGAAACATATCAGAATAGTTTGTTGTGATTAATATTTTGGATTTAAAAGGGTAAATTGTGATATTAGTTTCTCTGGAAATCTTTAACTAGCATTTTTGGTATTTATGTTTAAAATGATTTTTTGTTTGTAATGTTGGTCATAACGATTAAATATTTAATAGAATTGGTGAGTTGAGTAGAATTCTTGAATTTACTCATGCATCAACAACCCTTAGTGTTAACAGAGAATTCGTGTGCGATAAAAATTATTTAAAAAAAATAAAAAAATCATTTTGGACCTATGAGAATGCAATTAGCTGGAGTAAAAAAAACTCGAGCGAGAGTTTTCGCGGTTTTGGTTGCTGATATGAAAAGGGGGCATTATAGGCTAGCTAATCAGCTTTTGATTACTCAAAGTATTGCTCTTCAGTTCTGTTACTAATGAAATTCATCACCAAGAGGTAAATATTATAGTCAAGTGTAGTTGTGTTGTTTGAAGTTATAGTTGATATTTGATTTGAAATTTGTTGCAGATGCAAATCTTTGTAATGAAACCCGGGGGTAGTATTGCCCCTCTAATCGTGGAGAGTAAGGAGAGGATTTGTAGTATAAAGAGAAAGCTCAAAGAACAGGAAGGAATCCCTAGTGAGGGATTGATATATGATGGACAACTTGTTGATGATGGGCATACCGTTGCTCACTATAATATCCTAAAAGGATCTACTCTCCGTCTCTTTTTAAGTCATGATTCACTTGTAGAGACATGGGAGCTGCTTGTCAAGACCCGGAGTGAGAAGAGATTCAGTTTAGAGGTTACAATAGACGATGTGAAGGCCAAAATTCAAGAGAAACAGGGTGTCCCACCACATAAGCAGTTGCTCTTCAATGCAAGCAAATGGCTCGCACTCTTGCAGATTATCACATTCTGAGTTTTCATACTCTTGATCTTGTTATTCAGGTCCAACAAGGTGCATGGTGACTACTAAGAAATGCGTGATCATCACTAATAACTTTGTTGTTTTATGAATTCTTTAATTTGAAAATGTGTCTGCTACAATTCCTTAGGAATATTGTATACATCCATCATCCTTATATTGTGTGTGCTTTAATTCCTAACATTGTGATGAAATGTGATGTTTGCTGTTGCATGTAATAATAATGACTCGTGAAGGCTCTGGATGGCCGAATGTCACGTCTCCCTCCAATTAGGACGTCTGCACAAGCCCCTCAAAGTATGTCCCCTACACCACAACAAACCAAAAGAGCTCGCCTTGCAACCCAAACCTCTCTCAGTGGCAATAGCCGTTCAATCTATGACAGAAGTGATGGAGAAGTGTGTGTCCAGTATATCCAGGGCTTAGGCCCTTCTTTTCTTAGAATTTTGTATTTTTTATTCTATATATTGTATTAAACCTGTTTTGTTTGGATGCATAGGATGACGAGTTAGAAGATCTAACACGTACATTTTCCAGCAGGATGGGTGACGTTTCAGTTGAAAATAAGAAAGTTGAGAAGGAGCTTACTGTTGCTAGCAACAAGGAGAAGGAACTAGAGGCCACCATCGCTGGACTGAAAGCTGAAAATAACAGAACCAAAGAAGAGCTTACAGTTTTTGGCAACAGGGTGAAGGAACTAGAGGTTTCCATCTCTGAACTGATGCACAAGAATAAAGTGTTCTCTGACACCTACGAAAGCCAAGTCCTTGCTTTGGAAGTTGAAAATAAGAAAATTAGTGAAGAGCTTATGAATGCTGATAAAAAATACTATGCAGGAAAAACGAAGTGCCTGAAATCCATAGGATTCCTCCGCCATTTGGTTGATGCTTCTATGCAATACTTCAACCATGGCTTTGACAGTTGCCAGAAGCAAGCCGAGCAGCAAGGATTTGCAGGGAAACTGAATAAGGATTCTGCTCTTAAGGAAGCCCCCAACCTCAAAGGATGGGAGTGTAGTGCCCTACCAGAGTAAGTGGTCCTTACCTTAAGGATGCATGCAGACCCTATCTATCTCAGTAGCAGATTTGGGTCAATCGTGTTTTGCTCGACTTCTCTGTTTCTCTTGGACTAGTTGTTATGCTTTAGTATCACCATTTCTATTTGTTATCAAGGAAAGAACCCGACACATAACATTTCCTAGCCAGCTAATCGAGTTTCAATGTATATTCTGTTAGTCATCATGGTTTCTGTATTTTAATGAAATTACCTCTGGGTATTGCTCTAATGCCAATCACGGGACGAGTTCACAATATGCGTTCAGAATTTTAGTTGGACCTGTTCCAAGAGCAAGAGTGATATTCAAGAAGTTTTGGCTCAAGGAATTCAATACTCGACATTTTTTATTAATTCAAGAAGATTGGGTGATGGGAAGACTAAAAGATCAACTGGAGTTAAAAATTTTGCAGTCCCCCTCTCAAAAAAAAAAAATTTGCAGTCCCAACATTCAAAATTATTTTGGAGCTTTCTAAAAGGTTAATTTTGAAAGTAATAGTAATATTTGTCATAATATCTACTACTTCCTCCGTCCAATAATTGTTTTCACATTTTTCTTTTTCGTCCATCCTACAATTGTTTTCATATCCTATAAATGGAAATTATTATTTTAACTTTATTCTCACAGTATTCACATATTTACACAAAAATATTATTACTTTTATATTCAATCTAACTAATCTTATTATTTTGATAATATAACTTTGCACATCATCCCACTTTTTTTAAAAACTGTTGTTGAGCGATTCTTCTAATTAAATGTTTATGTTGCTCAATATCTTGTGGAATAACTCAAACAATAATCTAAGATAATAGATAAGATGGATAATATGAAATATATAGAGAGAAAAATTTAGTGAGAGAAAATAGGTAATATTCTTGTATTAATTTCAGAATTGGAATCCTTATAAATGAGTGTTTATCTTATATGTATACCCTTGCATGGGTGAGGTGGCACACGATTAGGCTAATTAGTCTTAGATAGTGACAAGTGTCCTCCACTTGTCACTACTTAATACATTTAACCCACTAACTCTACTTAAAAGACTAATCTATCCTTCTTGGATGATCTTCCTTCTTAGTGGTCCGATTACTCCTTGGGTGAGCAACCTTTAGTGGGGTAGAAGTCCTTCAGATGGATGGGGTTATGACCTGCTCGCCTCTTTGTGGGGTGTCAGGTGTTCCTTTATTCTTGTCCTCATTGGTTGGGTGTGGCTGGTGGTCCTATCGTCATCTGCTGTGGTGTTGGGTGAGTAGCATTTGGTCCACATACCCATCAGCTTGGCCAGCATGGTGGCCAGCAAGGTGGTGAGCATGGTGGCGGACAGCTTTCACTTGGCCTTATACCTCTGTGTCCTTCTTGCTTAGCAATGTGATGAGCAAGGTGGCGGGCAGCTTTCACTTGGCCTCGTAGACTTGCTGGCCTGGCCTACCCTGACTCTTCTCTTTGTTCTTCATGCCCAGCAAGGTGGCGAGCAGGGTGGCGGACAGCTTCACTTGACCTCATAGGCTTGCCGCCCTGGCCTACCTTGACTCACCTCTTTTGCTCGCCCATGATATCATCATTGTGGAGATTCTCTTAATCCTTCAATTAAGTGTTATTGATCATTTCTTAATTGTCGGCGTGATTCTTTTTATCAAGAATTGTGTCATCCAAAAGGTGAAAATACCTCTGAAACAGAGGGAATATTTATTTATAGTGTAGATATGCACTTGAGTTAATTTGGGGTTAAAACATGCTTGCATGACAAGTTTCGCTACTCACTTCTCTATATTAGATTTATAGATTTTTTAATAAAGAAGGTCTCATGTGAAACATTTCATGTATTAAATATACTCAAAATATAATTAAGGGGAAATAAACTTTTTTATCCTTTAAGTTTGGTTGACTTTGATTTTCGTCCTCTTATCTTTTGAATTTTGAATTTTGAATTTAGTCCTATAACTTTAAAAAAAATTAACTTTTTTGTCCTGCGACCTGCTACTATAGGTCATCTAACAAGTTATATGATGACATATCGATTTTATCTTATTTTATTATAATAAAGTCATATTTGGAAGTCTCTAATAGGTGGACACTAGTATTTGACTATTTAAATTAAAAATTCATTAAAATTGAACATAAAATTAAAGAAAAAATTATTTACAGTAATAGTATTCAATATTATGGAAATTCAAATTGATTCTCTTATTAAAAAATTTAATTTTAAATATCACACAAGAAAATCTAAAAAATTAAAATTTAAAATTCTATTATAAATTTAAAATATCATAATTTATATATATTAATTAAAGAAATTTGTATAAAAATTTCAAAATAATTAAATCTAATTTTAAAAATAAATAAATATTTAAATAATAAATTATTATAAGGGGTTAATTTAAAATAATGAGTCAATTCAATAAAAATGTTATTTTAACTGAAATTGTACATAATTTTTTTATTAATTAGAGAAATATATTGGATGATATTTTTCAATATATAACTTTAAAATTGATATTTTGATCAATCTCACAAGATTTTTCAACAATAATCAATATAAGTATTGATCAGAAGAAGTTGACACTCAAATAACAGATATGGGTACCAGTTTTTCCGAATTTGATATGAACTTGAAATTTTTTATCCCTAAATTCATTTTGAATTTATTTTTGAAATTTTTATTTGTTTGTAAAATTAGATTTAATTATTTTTGAAATTTTATTTAGATTTCTCTAATTAATATACAAATTATGATATTTAAAATTTATAATAGAATTTTAATTTTTTTTTTAATTTTCTTGTGAATGAGATTTGAAATTAGATTTTTTTAATAGGAGAATCAATTTGAATATCATAAAATATTGAAAATTATTAATGAAAAAGAGTTTTTTCTTTAATTATATGTTCAATTTTAATGAATTTTTGTTAATTAAATGATTAAATATTAGTGTCCACCAATCAAGACTTCAAATATGATTTTATTATAATAAAATAAAAGATTTGATTTGATATTAGGCTACTTTTGTATGAAAATATTAAGTTATATAGATATTGCATTATATATATATATATATATATATATATATATATTTAAATATGTCGTTGTTTACAATATTGATATCAATGATTATAAATTTTTAATATCTTTAATTTGATTATATCGTGAATATTTTTTAATATTGTTATCTATACTCCAAGTTAAATCAATGTCTTATATTAATTTTTTTTTTAATTTTTACTTACTTTTAAGTTAGCCTTTTATAATTATTTATTTTTTGAATTTAA
>JAPKLY010000319.1:356237-367391 GCA_026898435.1 Prunella vulgaris
TTTTTTTAATTTTTACTTACTTTTAAGTTAGCCTTTCATAATTATTTTTTTTTTTTATTTGTAATTTTTTTAAAATTAGATTTAATTAATTAATTTAGATTTTTTAATTAATATTATAAAATTTTACATTATATTTACAACATAATTTTAATTTTATTTATTTTTTATTTTCTTGTGAGTGAGATTTGATATTAGATTTTTTTTAATAGGAGAATCAATTTGAATTCTCATAAAATATTAAAAATTATTAATGAAAAGATTTTTTTTTCTTTAATTTTATGTTCAATTTTAACGAATTTTCAATTTAAATGGTCAAATATTGACATCTACCAATAAGAGACTTCCAAGTATAATTTTAACATAATAATATAAAATAAAATTGAGACATCAGTATATAACTTGTTAAGTGACCTGTAGCAGCATGTCATAGGACGAAAAAATCATCTTATTATAAGTTACAGGACCAAATTCAAAATTCAAAAGATAAGAGAACGAAAATCAAAATCAACAAAACTTAAAGGATAAAAAAGTATATTTTCCCCCATAATTAAACTCTGAAAACTCGCAGTCGCAGGTCATGGCGAAAATCAGATTAAAAAAAAGAAAAAAAGAAAAAGAATGTGAATCCACCTTCGCCTGCCCTTATCTTATCGTAAGCTCTTTCGTACCTGCAAAAACCTGGTAAAAGATCAGGAGAAGAAATCCAACGATATAGTAACGACAGAGCAAATAAACGGAAGGAATGATGTCGAATCAAATTCTGACTATGAATCCAAGCAAAAACAAACCAAATTATACAGGAAACATAAGTTATGAACAATTTTTTTTAATGATTGCTAGATAATCACAAAATAAACTATCTGGTTCTATAATAGGTATGATCCATGACGTAAAAAAGTTTATTAAAAAACATAATAATTATCAGATTTACAAATTAAAACACATGTTTAAGTTAATGATATGTATGTTACGTAAAAAAAAAGAAAAAAAAAAGATGTTGTTACTGAAACTGATTAAAAAATGTGTTACTCGTTTTCATTAATGTATGTCACCATTTAATTGAAATTTATGTTACTAAATATGTAAGCTATTATATGTTTTATATTGTAACTGTTTACTGAATAAAAATATATTACTTATATCATTCCGGCAACGGCGCCAAAAACTTGACTAGCGATTTGTGTTCGCACACAAATGTACTTTCCTACACGTGTATAGAATCGTGTATTGACAAGCTGACCAAGTTATAAATATCGAATCCACGAAAAACTATAAAACAAATTTAATCCTAATATTTGTGTGAGTCTTGAAATCAAATAAACAAAAATGAAAATGCAAGTTTGAGTTTTTATCTAATTACTAACTAAAGCAGATAATGAAAACAATTAAATATGAAAAATCAGGAAATTATCAAACTAACACGAGAGTGTGTGCAGGAGTGGTGATATGCTTCAAGTGAATTCCATTATATAAAAATAAAAGCAAATTCCTAGAAGCTCTATCATCAATTTCATCCGAGAAGTGAATCAGGCATAATACTCGGAATATAAACTTTCATTTGTATCCTAATATCATTAATTGTTTTGTTCTCAGTTCCTATGCATTTCTCAATGACAGAGGAACATTAACTCTTAACTTAAGGTTTACTATTATCAAGTGAATATTTTAGCCCTTCTCACTCAACTCTTGTATTGTTGTGATTAAGACTCCAATATCAATCTCAAATAGAAAATTCCTAAGGAATTACCCAAATTAATACATAATTTCCTTCAGCCAAATTACAAAAAAATTTAGCTCATAGCTAATTGGGGGAACAAAACTAACTGAGATAATAGGTATAATAGAAAATAACTAAAACGAGACAAGGGTTACTAAATCTATTTCAAACTTGAAATTGAAATCAGAGCATAATAATCTCAACCAATATAAATTACCAAAATAAAATTACTGCAAAAAATAAATAAAACTAATCCCTAATTTAATCTACTGTTCATCATCTAAATTGTGTCCCTGATGCCCTAACTAAAGCGTGATCCCTCCACTCCAGTGATACGTGCCCTCCAAATATATATACTCCTCTCCTCTCTTCAGCATAAAATTGCATATGGGCCACAAACAAATAAATAATTTGGGCTCAGTAATTAATAAACAAAATGGGCTGATAGTTACTTTCTTCCAATTACCAGAGAGGGGCACAATTCTGGCAGGCGAAGGTGTGTGTTTTCGGCTGGGTTCGTCGGCGACAAGCAATCGGCGACTGAGCAGTTGTTGCAGAGTGGTGGTGAACGACGATGAGTGTGGATCGATTTCCAGAAGCGATTGAGGCAGTTAATTGCAGCGGTTTCCGGTGGCTTCGAACAGAGGAGATTCAGGCGCGGTGCGGGTTCTGGTTTCGCGCCCGGCGACAACGGTGGCTAATTTCCGGTCGATTGAGTGCACGGCGAGTGGCGGTTGCAGTGCGACGCGGTGGCTAGAGCGCTGCTTTGAATCGGCGGCGTTTGGTGGAGACAGGCGCGGCGGCGCTTCTCGACTGGGGACGAAATCCCGCAGATTTGGGGTGGTGCGTCGCTGTGCGCGACTTGAACGGCTGGCGACGGTTTCAGCGGTGTACGGCGATCCGGCGAGGAGATAGACCAGTGGTGGACGGATTCTGGAATCGGCGACAGTGTGTATGTGGCGTCGCTGGAGAGAGATGGATTGCGAATCAGCATGGGCTCAGTCGAGCGAGTTTTCGGCAATGGTTGAGTATGAGGACGGTTTCTGGTGTGCGTTGCCAAATAGAGCAGTAGGTGGCTAGGACATATGCAGGCGTCCAAAGGGGAGATGTTAGCTCGCGTGCTAAACGGGCTAGCCCGCGGGTTAACCGGGCTGGCCCGGTAGCCCGATTTTTTTAAATTAAATTAAATAATTAATATATAATATAAGTTAATTAAATTGAAAAGTGATTGTGGGCTGTGGAGGTGTGGGCCGTGGGCCTGTGTACTGTGCCTGTGGGCTGACCTGATTTCTCCTCACTTGTGTTATATAATTGTAAACTTTATTAATTATATTTTTATTAATTATTAATTACTAATTTATTATTAACTAATAACTTAACTACAGATTAAAATAAAAAATAAGTAAATAAGTTAGATCTCAATTAATTCAAAACTTTTAGGGATGTATGAACTTTAGTTATTAAATCATTAGTTCTATTTTATATTAAATTTTAATTTTGTAAAAAAAATTTACCCCGAGCCCATTAGTGGTCCGTTTAGCCAGCAGACCGCTAGGGTTAGGGTTAGGTCCGAGCATATAGCGGTCCGTTAAGGATGAATCGCTAAGGCCCGGAGCCCTGTAGGGCTGGCCCTGTAGGGTTAGGGCCAGCCCGTTTAACATCTCTAAAAGGGGGTGGGCCCCGCTAATGAACAAACAATTTGATTTCTCACAATACACACCTGTTCAAATTCCTCAACTTAATTAATAGGTGCCACTATTCATACCCCAAATTCCTCTAAACATACCTCAATTATTAAATATATTCAATTTAAAATAAAAAATTAATTTAAATTACTAAACATACCCTATTTTTTATTAATATTTTTTTTTCATTTTTGACATATTCTTCTTCTCTCTCAATTCATGTTAATAATTCACAGTGCGTCGCCATTTTTTAAGAAATGAGTCGTCATTTTATTTGTTGCAACCAAATAAAATTTTAAAAGAATTTACTGGACGAACGCCATGTCTTCTTCTCCACGCTCATTCAGATCTCACGGAGCTTTATTTTTTTTCGCCTAAAAATCATCATTTTCCCCATAAAAAATTCCATAATTTTCAACTTTTCTGTATCATCGTGGAAAATATATAATTTAGATTAGTTTGATGTCTAACAAAGCATAAAAAGTAAGATTGAATTGATTGTAGAACTGTAGAATAATTTCAAAGATAATTGGACTCCATGAATATAGCAGTAGAACGTGAGAGAGACGAAGACTAAGTCAAAATTGAAAAAAATTTAATAAAAAATGGGATATGTTTAGTAATTTAAATTAATTTTTTATTTTAAATTAAATATATTTAATAATTGGGGTATGTTTAGAGGAATTTGGGGTATGAATAGTCGCACCCTTAATTAATTTGTAAAAATAAGTAATGAGTTATAATTAATTAAATAAATAATAATTAAAACCCAAATACTAATTCTACAATTCAACTCATAGATTCATTTCAATTATCCTATAAAACTTGTCATTTCTTTGTATAATGGATCAACAACGAAATAAATAGCAATTAAGGCTCTAAATGCATGCAAAGTTCTAAAAACTCATCTCAAAATGAGCACAAATTAATGCAAATATGATCCTAATCAGTGTTACTGATTAATAAAAAATATATGTTACTTTTGACTAAGTGAAAAATATGTTACTCGTTTCATTTTTTTATTGTATAGAATGAATAGTGTTAACTGACATATATAATTATCTTGTGGCATATGAATAATATAGGAATATATCATGAACCAGAAATTTATTTGGAATCTACTAACACTAGGAGTGTTGAAAAACAAATTCGGTTCGTTCGGTTCGAATCTGGACCATCAGAACCGAATAGACCGAATTTTAATTAAAATTTTAATATATTATTTATATTATATATATAATATTTTAAAAATAAATTGTAAGCCCTAATATTGTGTAAAACCTTGAATTATGGTGAACTTTATTAAATTAATGTTGTGAACTTAATTGTATTATACTCCCTCCATCCCGCTATAAGTTGCTCGTTGCTTTTGGGCACACGAATTAAGGTAAAAGTGAAAAAGTATAAGTGATGTGATGAAAAAAAATGAAAAAATATAAGTAATATGATGAAAAAAGTGAAAAGGTATAAGTGATGTTGTTGGTAGAATTTACTAATGATGTTTTTATGTGGCTATTGTAACATATAATCCTATCAAACAATAATCTAAGAATATGTGTCTTTGAGTGGATAATGTAGGGAGAGAAAGTGAGAGCTTAGAGAGAAAAAGTAAATGTGTATTATGATTAAGTTGGAGAGAGAATGGTACAAGAGAGACCTATTTATAGGTGTGCAAGTGTGAGGTGGCACCCTGTGAGCCTATTTGGCTTTGGGTGTTAACAAGGGTTCTTGACGCTTGTCTGGGTTCCCCCACAATGCTACTCTTGCAATGCCTCGTCCTACTACACATATGTCCTATTTATACACCCGCTATCTGGGTTCTATGGCTAGGCGAGCTTGCAGGCGAGCTCCATTGCCTTGTGTAATTCTCGGGGATGGTGTAATGATGAACCCTTGCTTGGCTTCCGTGGATTGGGGCGAGCTTCCTTCCAAATGGGGAAGCTGGCCCGTGACCCTCTCTCTCCTGATATAGTAGGTGGTTGAACCTGGTCTATCAGAAACTTGGGCGAGCTTCTTTCCTGCTTCGCCGAGCTTTCCTATGTTGACCTTGGTTAAAGTTGACGTCGTAATTCCTACACAAGTTGACGACCTTCTTAACCTCTGAGACAATTAATCTCATAATTACCCTAGGGTAGTTCGCCTATCAACATTTACCCCCCAGCTCGTTCACATCATGATCCCTCTAATGTGTGGGCGAGTTGATTTGTCTCGATGGACGAAGGCTCGAGTGTTGGCGAACTACTTCTAGAGTAGGTGCCGAGCTTATGGGCGAGCTCCAGTGTGGCGGTTGAGGGGCCGATGTGGTGCGAGAATCAAGGCGTAGTGCATGCCTTTTTAGGCCTCACTTCCCGGGCCCATCATGACAAAACTTTCAAATTTTTGCACGTAGGTCCCCGGACTTCTCGGAAATCGTAGCTCTCCCGATGTCTATAAATAAGAGAAAACGAGTTCATTTTCCACTTTTACTCCCCCGATTCTCCCGAGCTTTTTCCGGCGATCATTTTTCTTGCATCCGACGGATTTTCAAAAGCTCCTCAAGGTAGAATCCGATTTCTTCTTTCTTTTCTTCTTTCTTTTGCAGATTACTCTTGTTCCTTTTCTGATTTCTTTGAGTTTTCAGAAATTTTGGACGTTTTCGGGGATTTTTTATTCCCTCCGATTACCTCCACCCTGCAATTCTGATGACTTGGATTTTAAGACTTAAGATACCCACTATGTCGACCCAATCTTCGAGTAGAATCTTCTCGATCCGTAATCTGGAGAAGCGACCAATGACTGGAAACGAACCGATTCCTCTTGTCACACCGATAATGATTGACCCGGTGTCTGAGACGGCCTCAGTAGCTCGCCCTGATTCATGCGAGCTTCTCAGCGAGGTCCGATCCGATCTGGGGGAAAGAGCCACCAGTTCCGATCAGAGCGAAGAGTCTTATCTACGCGAGCTCTGGCGAGGTTTCGAGTTAGCTTCCAATGAGGCCTTAGCCGAGGACGAAGAGGTCGCCGAAGCCGCGGGGGAGGTTGCCGATGTCGATGAGGAGGTCGCTGAAGTGGGCGAGGAGGTCGCTGAGGTGGATGAACAGCGAGGCGACCTTGAAGAGGTTATGGTGGAGTGGCTCCGCTCTATTGATTTCCCGGAGCCTCAGTTGATCGAACACCAGGTCTCTACCGACGTCATTCACCCGTTCGACTGGGATGAATACGTCGCCCAGCACGTGGCGAGCTTCCCTCTTCCCGAGCGAACCTTCCGGGATGCAGCGAAAAAATCTGACTACAAAGCCAGCGACGTCAAGAGCGTAATAAATGAGTACCAACTCCCCCAGATCTACGAGAAGTATCGGATCCCACTTGACATCTTCTTGTATGCCCGAGAGAAGAAAGAACGAGGTGATGCGCCCCCAGCCGGGTTGACTGCCATAAATGTCCATACCCTTGAAGCCGGGCTCACATTGCCTATGCACCCGATCATCGGCCAGTTCTTGCTCGACAATAACCTCGCCATCACGCAGCTCACCCCCAATGCTTGGAGTAGCTTGTTGGCGGCGTTGGCGGTCTTCGGGCTGGAGGGGTATGAAAATCGACTGACTACGGCCTAGCTCAATGAACTGTTCACTGTCACCCGGCAAGTGAACGATGGCAAGGGGTATTACTACCTCAAAGCCCGCCCGAGAGAGAAATTTTTGGGGGTCCTTCCGAATAAAATCTGTGACTGGAAGGAGCAATTCGTCTTCATGAGTGGAGATTGGCGAGCTTCCACCAACTACAGCGGACGAGGAGGGAGGATCTTTTCTCCTGAGGAATATGGAGAGGCTAGCAGTAGGTCGCTTCTCTCGGCGTGCGTGGGTTGAATTAGATTTACTAATCTAATTTACCTTTCTTTGCAGGTTTGAAGCACCATATGTCCAGTCGCGGCAAACCTGAGGTGATCACTGAGTTCGACTTGGTGCGGGCCGTTTGCTATCTGCGGAGTAAGGAGAATAGAGACGTTGCCCATTTGTGCCAATATCATTGTCTCCGACTAGCCGGGCTCCACACATTGCCGCATCATCTCACGGTCCAAGGTCCTGAACTTCCAGGTTGATGACTCATTGAAGCTTGCCAATAAGGTGGGAAGCTCGCCGAATTGCTAACCATCTCGCTCCGATATTTTGTAGGTGGTGATTGGGTTGCATTCCCAACGGTCGAAGTCCCTGAAGCCTATCATATACTAGCTCGCCGAAATGCCATGGGCC
Source organism: Prunella vulgaris (assembly GCA_026898435.1). Taxonomy (NCBI): domain Eukaryota; kingdom Viridiplantae; phylum Streptophyta; class Magnoliopsida; order Lamiales; family Lamiaceae; genus Prunella; species Prunella vulgaris. Next base: position 363,869 of record JAPKLY010000319.1, read on the forward strand.
CACCCCGCCCCAATAGATTGGCTCTGCCCTCGACCCTCGCCTTAGAGGCGAGCAAAAAGGCCTAGCCCGCCTCGAAGAGGGGCGAGGTAGGGGGGATCCGGGACCCAGAAGGGGCCGACCAAGGCCCCATTGAAAGCTAAGGCCGCAGAGGTCGCTAGGACCGCCAGGGGAGGAGAGCGAGCTGGGGCCACGCCTGAGCGAGCTTCTCATCATAACAAGAGGGGTCTCCAACGTGGTGATGGGTCCCGGGTTGGTGAGGGCGAGGCACAAGCTCGCAAGAGAGCTCGGACCGGTCTCCGCGATGAGGAGGAACCCTAGCAGGTCGAGCGAGCTGACACAAGGTCGGCACAAGGTGGCTCGACTCACTCAACTGCTCCACCGGTAATCGCACCTCCCCAAAGGTTGCTACCTTCCCCGTCTCCCTTTGGGGTGGTTCAAACAAATGACGACACACTCCTAGGCTGGGATCCCGAGCGGGTTCAGTAAGTAGCTCGCCTACTTGACTCCATATTCTGACCACTCCTTTCGCATTCTCTCTTTCTAACTTCAAGTGTCTTGACCTCGCAGCTATGCCTCCATTGGCTTCCCCAACAGGCACGAAGCCCTTCACTCGTATGAGAGGTCACGCTCTCTCACCTCCATGCGAAACCTTCCTCCGGGTCTTGCTCGGAACACCATAAACGAGGTACCAAGGTACTGGTCGGGCCCCCAGCTGGTGACCTTGGAGAGGCAGAACCTGATCGAGAACGTTCGACTCTCGATGCATTATGCGAGCGGGCTTCTGCTTGCCAATCAGAGGGTTATCGATCAGGCGACCCAACTGGAGGTAGTTCGCCAAGAGAAGAATATGGCCTATCTGAAGCTGGCGGAGAATGCTGACAAGCTGAAGAAGACTGCGGAGCTCGCGGAGGAGAAAGCTACTGCGGCCATAGCATCCGAGCAAAGTGCTCTCGAAAACCTCGGCGAACTTCAATGCAAGCTCGCCTCCATTCAGAGAAACGCGGACACTCAAATAAAGGTTAAGGATGAGGAGTTTGCTGAGAAGCTCGTTAAAGAGGTTGGCGAGCATGAGGTGACCAAGAGGGAGCTGGAGCTGCAGCAGGGTTTGGTGAAGGGCGCCGATGAGGAGTGCTCGAAGCTCAGGGAGAAGCTCTCGGCGAAGATCAATGAAGTTGCCGAGCTCCGCAACGACGCCACCTCCTCGGTGAGCTTGGCTGCTGTGAGGGCCGAGACCTCGAATAAGGGGTTCGTCCAATGCTACGTCGAGGTCCTCAGGACCATATGGTGGGCAAGGGCACATAAGGATGACGAGGTCGCGGCCGTGGTGGGCGACTTCAAAGATTGCTTGGACAAGGCCCCCTTCCCTAATGAAACCGAGCTGGACATCGGTGACCTCCCAGAGCTCGGGATCCCCCTCGATTTCGTTCCAGCACATTTCAAAATTATAAATATTGTGCTCGTGCCGGAATTGAACGTCGCGGGAGAGGAGGTCACTAAAGAAGAGCAAACTCCCTTCACCGTTGAGCAGCTCCAAGAGATCTGTGGGGACGCGATGCTCGACACTACTGGGTTTGACACCAGCGGGCTTACGGGCAACATCACCATGTTGCCCGAGCTTTCCCCTCAAAATCGCCAAGCTGCAGGTGGCGGGGTTGCTACCGAGGTCGCCAACCCCGAGATCCCTGCCGAGGTCTCCGCCACTCCAACCCCGGAAGTCCCAGAGATTTAGTTTTTCCTTAGTTTGTTTTAGCATAGTTTTCGATTTTTGTCAAGTTATAGTAGCTCGCCGGGCATGTATAGCTCGCCTAGAAGGAGCTTGTTTTTGTATTTTAAAGATGGTCAGCTAGCCGACCTTTGTGGCTAGCATCACTACTTGTACTTGGGAAATTTTTCAGGCATCATTTTTTGCTTGAAAATTCCTCAAGTATTTTTGAATGAAATTCAACCCTTTTGTTCCAACCCGTTCTTATTTACGTTTACGTAAATTATATCTTTGATTAGCTCGTTTATGTTTTTGGCACTTAGTTGTTCATCTTACTCTACTTTCGAGAAGTGAATTGTTCGTTTTACGCCGCTTACGACTACGAATCGTACCTTCGTTTGGAGAGTACTTATTCTTCGTCTTACACCACTTAGGGCTGCGAATCGCTCGTCTTAGACCACTTGGGGTAGCGAGTTGTACTTCGTTTAATTCACTTTGGGCAGTCGGGTTTCACGAACCTTGCCTTAGACATTTTAACCGTCTTTTTGTGAATTTTTTCTAACTTAGGGCAGTAGGTGCTCAGTGATCCTTTAAGAAGGATACCTTTGCTAACCCTGGGCACGTTGGCCTTTGCCTTTGAGCTTTTAGATTATAACGTTTGGGACCTTGGTCCTTGTGTATTGCGGAGCTTCGAACAGTTGGGTATTTTTTCGAGAAAAACTTCTAACTTCTTATAGCAACGTGATTTACATCGGTTGCCATCAACACTTCTGATGTGAACCTTCGATTAATCTATTACAAAATCTCAATCTATTGATAAAACTTTTTCAAATGCGCCGCACTCCAGGTGTATGACGAGGTATTTCCTTCCGTGTCTTCGAGGTCATATGTGCCGTTTGCCAGGCTGCGGTAACCCGGAACAGTCCTTCCCAATTCGGTCCAAATACACCCGGTGGGGCCATCAGTTTCTTCTTTAGCACTAGATCCCCAACTTTAAATTTTTGATCTCGAACTTGGGAATTATAGTACTTTTCTGCTCTACGCTTGTAGGTGGCATTCTTCATTTCTGACGAAGCTCTGGTTTTTTCAATCAGATCTTTTTCGACTGCCAAAGTTTCGTCGTTCTTTTCTTCGTCAAATCCTGCCACTTTCCAAGTTTTATTCTAGACTTTTATCGGTACCATCGCTTCTGTTCTGAAGGCCAAGGCAAACGGCGTTTCTCCGGTACTTGCTCGGTACGATGTTCTGTAAGACCACAGAACCTCCGGAAGTTCGTATGCCCAGCTTTCTTTCTTGTCTTCGAGGTGGATCTTCAATATGTGTTTCAGAATTTTGTTAACCGCCTCAACCTGGCCGTTCGACTGCGGATGGTACGGAGTTGAGTAGTGTTTCTTGATGTTCCACGAACTACAAAAATCTCTCAACTTCTGCCCATCGAACTGTCTTCCGTTATCCGTTATGATCGATTGTGGAAGCCCGAACCGGCAGATCAGGTTCTTCCATATAAAACCGATCATCATTTCTTGCGTAATTGTTGTAAGTGCCTCGGCTTCAGCCCACTTAATGTAATAGTCTACTGCTACAACAGCAAACTTTACACCGCCCCTGCCAGGTGGAAATGGGCCGATCAAGTCGATACCCCATTTTGCAAAAGGCCACGGGCTGAAGACCGACTTAAGTTGAGTAGCTGGGGAGTGGATATTAGGTGCGAAAAGTTGACACTTTCGGCACTTCCGTGCGAAGCTAATGGCATCTTTACGAAGAGTGGGCCAGTAGTACCCCTGTCTGATTGTCTTGTATGCCAAAGCTTGCCCCCCCCCC
>JAPKLY010000319.1:367491-387366 GCA_026898435.1 Prunella vulgaris
CCCAGCGTGGCTTCCGCAAATTCCTTCGTGGATTTCTTCTAACACCTTGAACCCTTACTTTTTAGATAAGCATTTGAGTAGGGTAGAGAGAACCCACGTTTGTAGAGTTGGTCATCCACCAACGTGTATCTGGCTGCTTGCTTCGTTAGCCGACTAGCTTCCCACGTATTTTCAGGGGTTGTTTCGTCTTTCAAGTATTTTTGGATCGGAATACGCCAATCTTCACCATCTTCGTCACCTTCCTGCCCCCCACTCGAGGTCTGATTCACTTTGTAATCGGACGTCGAGGGGTTCTTCAACTTGGTGACCACAACCTCCGTGACTTCAGCCTCACCGTTACTGGTAGCTAGTCGGGCTAGGGCGTCCGCTTGTGTGTTCTCCAGCCTTGGTATCTGATTGATGTAAACTTGCGTGAACATCGAGATCAGATGTGCAACTATCTTTTGGTATGCCATCATATGCTGATCTTTTGCCTCGTACTCCCCCCGGACTTGAGATATTATTAGCTGGGAATCTCTGAAAACTTGAAGATTAGTTGCCCCCACGGCTAATGATAACCTAAGTCCGGCTATCAAAGCTTCGTACTCCGCCTCATTGTTAGTTGCCCTGAAATCAAAGCGGATCACGGAGGTGAAGACTTGTCTGTCCGGGCTGATCAGAACTACCCCGGCTCCTGCTGCTGTGCTAGTAGATGATCCGTCAATGTAGAGGTGCCATGGAGCTATACGTCCCCTTGTTGGATCTTGCGGGAAAGTCAACTAGATGATAAAGTCGGCGAACGCTTGTCCCTTGATCGCTGTTCGGGGTACGTAGGTTATTCCGTACTGGCTAACTTCTAGTGACCATTTCAACAAGCATCCCGTAGTGTCCGGCCGTTGTAGTATTTGCCTTAGTGGGAATGTCGTCAACACCTCTACCGGATGGTCGAAGAAGTAGGGCCTCAATTTTCTAACACTCATCACCAATGCGTAAGCTAGCTTCTCCGTTGGGGTGTATCGTAACTCAGCTTCGTGTAAGACTTGGCTTACGTAGTATACTGGTAGGTGTGTTTTCGCCTCTTATCGAACCAGGACGGAGCTAATTGCAACCTCCGATGCAGTAAGGTATAGGTACAGCTTTTCCCCAGGTACTGGCTTCGACAAGACTTGTGTATTCGCCAAATATGTTTTAATATCTTCGAAAGCTCGTTGGCATTCGCTCGTCCATTCAAAGTGGTTTTTAAGGTGGAGCTTATTGGCCTTAGCCGCTTCCTTGTATCTGCGCGTGTTCTCCTTTATTACCTCAAAAAATGGATGATTTCGATCACCGGACCTGGAGATAAATCGGTTCAAAGCTGTCATACATCCGGTCAGTCTTTGAATTTTCTGCACGGAATCGGGTGCGCTCATCTCAATTATGCATTGGACCTGCGTCGGATTGACTTCGATTCCTCGTTGGCTCACCAGATGTCCCAGAAACTTCCCTGAATGCACGCCGAAGCTACTCTTTTTGGGGTTTAACTTCATGTTGTAGTGGCGTAGTATGTCGAAGGTTTGCTTTAGGTGGTCGAGATGATCCTCCTTCCGCAAACTCTTGATAATTACGTCGTCCACGTACACCTCCATAGATTCGCCGATGTGTTGGTCGAACATCTTATTCACCAACCTTTGGTAGGTCGCTCTGGCGTTGATAAGTCCGAACGACATCCTTTCCCAGCAATACATGTTTTTGTTGGTGTAGAACACCGTATGCTCCTGGTCATCTGGGTGCAATGCTATCTGGTGATAACCCGCGAAAGCGTCCATGAATGTCATCATCTCATGGCCAGCGGTGCTATCCACAAGCTGATTAATGTGGGGTAGTGGGAAGTTATCCTACGGGCACGCCTTGTTTAGGTCCGTGAAGTAGATGCACAGCCTCCACGTTCCGTTGTGCTTCTTCACTAGGACGGGGTTCGTGACCCACTGCGGGCATAAGGTCTCCTTGATCAGCCTGTTGTCTAGCAGCTTCCCAACTTCGGTGGTTAGGGCGGCGTACTTGTCTGGCCCATACTTTCTTCGCTTTTGGTGGACAGGTTTCCTCGTTGGATCTATGTTGAGTCGGTGACATGCATGTTCCAACGGGATCCCCGTCATGTCTTCATGGGACCAGGCAAACACGTCCAAGTTGGACATCAAGAACAGCTCCATCCTCGACTGGTACGGTTCTGGTAACTCGAAACCTATGAAAAGTTCCAAGTCTCTTTCCGGGTCTACCGAAATTGCTGTCAATTCTTCCATGGGAGTGGCCTTTCTTTTCTGGCTTTTCCACCTTGGATCGTTGATGAACTCATCCCATTCATCTTGTGACATCCGCACAGGTTCGTGACCTATACGTGGCTCAAGGTCATTAGCTTTGTCATCAACTTGGACAGGTTCATCAACTTTCGCTGCTTCTGGTGGCCCATCAACTTGGTATGGTTCTGCAACTTAGGGAGTTGGATCAACCTCCATCGGCACTGGTTCTTGATCCCCCGCAGGTTCCCCACCTTGGACTTCATCAGCCACTTCCATGGGTGCAGGTTGTGAACCTTGCACCGGTTCCTGCACTCGGTCTGTTTGAGCTCCATCCACTCCCTCCATTGGTGCCGGTTGTGCCTCTTGCACAAGTTCCGATACTTGATCAGGTTCCGGCAGGTCGCCTACCTCCATCAACTCAGTTTCTGTTGAGATGACGTCTAGGATGTTTGGCTCATCTACCGGATTTTGTATGTCTTCTTCAAGGATGTGAACCTGCGTTACAGACTTCCTAACTCACCATCCTTGATCTGGAGCAAACATTCGCGGGCCTTTTTCTGGTCGCCTTTAATGGTCCCGGCACCCTTTGGAGTTGGGAATTTCAAACAGTAGTAGTAGGTCGAACACGCCACTTTGAATTCATTAATAAAAGGGCGGCCAATGAACCCGTTGTAGGAGGACTGCTGGTCGACAACAAGGAAATCAACTAACCTAGTCACTCTCCGCTCCGGGTCCTCGGCCGATACAAGCTGGACGCTCAACCTGATACCTAGGGGGACAGTTACAACTTCTCCGAACCCCACTATCCTAGCATTGCTAGGTTCTATATAAGACTCAAAATCACCTAAGGCATCTAAGGTGGATTTGAAGAGAATGTTGGTGAAGGCGTCGGTGTCCACAAGTAGCCTGTGAACTCGGACGTTCATGATGTTGGCGCTTATCACCAACGAGTCATTGTGGGGCATCAGTACCCCTTCTAAGTCCACCGAAGAGAATGTCAGCTCATCAGTGGGTTGCGTGGCTGGCCTGGAACTGGAGCTGCCTTCCTGAACCTAGTTTACAGCCCGGATTTTGGCCTTCCTCTGTCTTTTGGAAATGGAGGATCTCCCATCTTGGAGACCTCCGGCAGCTCCGATCACCTCCTCGAGAACCAGGAGTTCTCTAGTAGGCTCCAGGTTTTGTTGAGGTTGGGGAGGTGCCCTTCGCCTATGTTGAGGGCCACGTCGGTCCTCGTCCCCTCCTTCGTCATCGGAGACCTCCTTCCTCTCGATCCTGGTCCTCTTTGCTGGTGCCTTCTTCACGAACTCGGCCAGCTTCCCATCCTCGTAAAATTTCCATAGTTGTTTAAGGAGGTCTCGACATTCGCTGGTGAAGTGGCGATCGACTGGTGATAGGCACAGTATTTGTTGGGGTTAAGCTTCGTGCGGTCCTGGCGGATTCTCCTTGGTTCGTCCAGCATGGCTTTGTCTTTGACCCGGGTGAAAACATGGTCGACGGAGACCGTGAGCACCTGGTTGAGCTTCTCTTTGAACTCGTCCCCGTCACTGAAAGCTTTCAAGTTCCGGGGAGCTTTGTATGTGCCCCCGGACTTCTTCCCTTGTCCAGGTACTACTGGTCGGTCTCATTCTCACCTTGGTGGATGTTGGCGAGTCGCTGCTTCTGGGTGAGGTAGGACCCAAACCCGGAAAAGTGGGCCAAGAACTCCCGCGTGAGTTGGCCAAAGGACTGGATTGACCCCCGGGCGAGTGATGAGAACCAGCGGTGAGCTCGGTCCCCGAGGGTCAGAGGGAAGATTCGGCATTGAGTGGCGTCGGTGGTGCCCACCAAGATCATATAGTCTGCATACTTAGCCAGGTGGACCTTCGGGTCGGACTCGCCCTCGTATGCAGACATCACCGAGAACTGGATTTTCTTCTAGACTGGTGCTTTGAGGATGGCAGGCGCCAATGGAGAAGCGGGGAGGGTGGTGGCGTTGGGTCCACCAGAATTGGCCGCTACTTGCTGTTGTAGCATCTCGATGGTCTTCTTCAATGTGGCCAGTTCGTCGTTGTGGACCACCTCCTGTGGAGGCTGTTCGAAGGTCGTGCACCTCGTGGACGCACGTCCTCGCGGTGCCTCACTCTGGGGTGACCCTTCTATGATGGGCCGGAACTTGCGCCCACCATTCGGGCCCAACCTGTCAGCTGCGGACCTTCTCAGCCGGTCATGGGCGGACCTGCGAGGCTGTAGGTCCGATTCTTCCCTATGCGATGAAGCGGGGGCCGCTGTTCGTTCGTTCTCCCTGCACCTCGGCCCCAACCTGCCTTGGAGGACCTCCCTCCTTTGCGATTGATGGGTGGTAGATGCTTTGGTATAAGTCGAAGCTCACCCATCATGCGGACTTGGTCCCTCCGCCACCTTGGCTTTCCCGGTGTGCTCCCTGCGTTGGCGAGCTTGAGCGGAGCTCGCTTCCTGTTCAGTGGGGAGGTCGTTGTACTGACCCCGGGCCTGGGTGCCATGGGTCGGCCTTGTCTGCTCCCTGGCCTCGTTGGCTGGAGCTCACCGAGGTACTAGGACGAGCTCATCGTGTTGCCTTTATTGCAACCTTTGCAGGGCGGCGATTGTGCGTTGGAGCTCATCGGGGTAGTTGGCGAGGTCCCTCAGGGCGGGGTTTAGCTCCTCCTGAGTTACTGAAACTCGTTGGGGAGGTCGCGGAGCGTTGCTCTTCTGGGGAGCTCGGCGCGAGGTTTCCCCGTCACCTTGGTTCTGGTTGGTTGTCCCCTTCCACCTCCGGGTTGTCACCGAGGTTTGTTTTTTTGACATGGTTCGGGCTCCGGATGAAGGTCGCCTAGGTCGTCGACTTCCAGTGAAGGTAATTTTGTTCGGGTTTTCATCTAGCCTTGCGCGTAACGAATTATCCAGAATCTGGTTTATTCTTGTACACGCGTGCGTTTGAAAACTTTTTTTGCATAATTTATAAACTAAAAAATCTGGGTTTTTGTTCGAAGAGTGAAATACGTGTGTATCTTCAAGTGTTCTTGAGCTAGCCTTGGTCAAGAACACCTTCAAATCTTCAAACAGCTCTCACTTTTGTTCTCAATTTTTTTTTTAGAATCGGAGGTTCGTGCCTTCCTTCTAGCTCCAAATTGTTGGTAGAATTTACTAATGATGTTTTTATGTGGCTATTGTAACATATAATCCTATCAAACAATAATATAAGAATATGTGTCCTTGAGTGGATAATGTAGGGAGAGAAAGTGAGAGCTTAGAGAGAGAAAGTAAATGTGTATTATGAATAAGTTGGAGAGAGAATGGTACAAGAGGGACCTATTTATAGGTGTGCAAGTGTGAGGTGGCACCCTGTGAGCCTATTTGACTTTGTTTGTTGACAAGGGTTCTTGACCCTTGTCTGGGTTCCCCACAATGCTACCCTTACAATGCCTCGTCCTACTACACATATGTCCTATTTATACACCCGCTATCCGGGTTCTATGGCTAGGCGAGCTCCATTGCCTTGTGTAATTCTCGGGGATGGTGTAATGATGAACCCTTACTTGGCTTCCGTGGATTGGGGCGAGCTTCCTTCCAAGTGGGGAAGCTCGCCCGTGACCCTCTCTCTCCTGATATAGTCGGTGGTTGAACCTGGTCTATCAGAAACTTGGGCAAGCTTCTTTCCTGCTTCGCCGAGCTTTCCTATGTTGACCTTGGTTAAAGTTGACGTCGTAATTCCTACACAAGTTGGTGACCTTCTTAACCTCTGAGACAATTAATCTCATAATTACCCTAGGGTAGTTCGCCTATCAACAGATGTGATGAAGAAAAGTGAAAAAGTAATGTAAATAGTGTAAAAAGTATTGAAAATAATAATAAAGAAGTGAATAGTAGTTTCCAAAAAAAGGTAAAAAGGCAATGAGCAACATATAGTGGGACGGACGAAAATAGCAACATGAGCAACTTATAGTGGGACGGAGGGAGTATTTATTTAAACATTAATTAAATTTATATTATAATTATTTAAACATGAATCAAATTTATATTGTACTCCTTTAATTTAATGCTATTGAACTAAATTTAATGATAATATGATGTATAATATTTATTTTGATGAAATATAAATTTTTTTATAAAATTATTTTGGACCGAATAGACCGAATTGGCAGAACAGAAATAATTAGGTTCGATTCGTATAAAAAAAATTCGGTTATTTCGATTCGATCCGTATAAAAAAAATTAGTTTATATATGTATAGATTTATATTGTCGAATATATATATATATATATATATATACACACACACACACAAATATACATAAGATACATTATAAATCTATATATCTATATAAAAACTTCCTCCCTCCCACGACTACTTTTTTCCTGGGTACGCGAACCAAAGAAAAGTAAGTATGTGAGTATAAAGTTAAATAATAAAATAAAAAAAGTGTATTTTATTAATTTTTGTAAGATAACAAGTTTCTTTTATAAGTGTGTGAAAGTAAAATTAGGATGTCCAAATAAGACAAATGCGAAAGTAGTCTTGGGATAGAGGGAATGTATATATATATATATATATAAAATCACTAATACACATATATGTTAGATTCAAAAAATCAAGATTTATTATTCCACAATTTTATATAAATTCTTAACCCTTATATCAAAACTCACACAACATTATAATTCTTAAATTCGATTTTTACACCATAAGTTATTTATTCATTGTGTATTTTTACATTTGATTTTTTTTTATATATAAATTTAAATTTGAATGCTGTGTGACATTCTTTTAGTTACAAAATTTGTTAAAGTCTTGCCAAAGTTTCTGTTTTTTTTTTAATTTAAATTTTAATCATTTTTTTATTTCATATACTTTTTAATTTTTTATTTCAAAGATTTTGTATTTTAAAATTATTATTTTATTAATTTACTTTATTTTATATTAAAATTTTAATTTTTCAAACTTCATAATTTTTTTTTGCCGGTTTCCCAATTTTACATATAAGCAATTTTTTTTTAAATATGCGTGATATATATACGTGATTCAATTCTGAATAATATTATATGCAGATTTTATTTTCTGTATAATATCAATAATATAAGACATGTATGCAATTTTAAATATTTGCATATAAAATAATAAAAACTGAATATAATGAAATTTTAGATTGCACTAATTTGTTACAATAATCAAAATCATAATTTATTACAATAATCAAAATTTTATAGCAGTTACCGGGACCTATCCAAATTATAGTGAAAATCAATTAAAAAAACCCTATCAAACTACCAAAAAATAGCACTAACAACTATGTGTTTTCACGGCTGTTGGTGTAGATTTCTCTTACAAATTGACCTGCAAAATAAATACAAAAAATAAAAAATCAAATTCAAACATATATCTTCAACCAAAATATAAAAAATGAACCAAAAAAAAAAGCTCACACATGTAAATAATGAAAAGAAAAAAAAAATCTAGACATGTAAACAGTGATAAGAACAAAAAAAAAATGAACAAAAATTTCCTGTAACAAGAACAAAAAATCGACAAAGGCTTACCGTTTGGGCGACGCGACGGCGGGGTCTGATCGTGGGCTAGATCGACGGAGTAAGGCCAGATCTGACTAGATTTGTGTGACTTGAATCTTTGTGGCTTCATGTTTTATTATTTTGTATCAATTGCATGATTGTGTTTATGACTTTATGTTATTACATTACTAACTTTATGTTTTTTTTCAGGTTTTGTGCAATAACTTTGTGTTTGTACAGGTTTGGTACGCTTTTGTGTGTGTGCTTGTGTATGAGTGTATGTGGTGATGATGAAAACCCGTGGATTCACATGTTGGAGGGTATAGCCAAAAAGATAGAGAATGTTGGGCTTGAGCCCACTTGGTTTTGACCCATTTGGTTAAGAAGCCCATTTCTCTAACCTGGTGTATTTGGTAGCCGCCATATAAAAGACTACTGTCTTCTCCTCACGGTGTAGGTGGTAGCCGCCATATAAAAGACTACTGTGTTCTCCTCTCAACGTGTGATCGATCGAAATCGTGAGTGAGAGGTGAAAAATTATAGTGTTGGTGTGTAACCCTACACGACCCTACGCGACGGGATTTTGAGTGCCTATCAATCTCATAGGTTTTGAGTTCACCAAAACTGATAGTCTGAACCCTAGTCCTTAAACTAAACAGTGAGTCGAGAGAGAAACGGGTGACCCAACACACGGTAAAACTCGTATATTCTTCATCCTTTTGTCTATGGAAATTTATTTTTTTTGACAACTCTCTGTCTCCTGAACTCAGCATCTTGAAATGGTTAAACTTTCTCCGGCCGTTTAATTTGTATTTCTGTTTTTTTTGGGGCGAAAATATCCTTGTCTCTACTATGGATGGTTATTTTAATGTTGATCAGAAGCATGAGATTTTTCTACATATAGTATATTCATGTTTAAAATGCTGAAAGTAATTTGTTGTGGGTTTGTCGGGATCGATGTCCTGGATTTAAATAAACTCGAGTCGAGGGTTTTCGCGTTTTTTATTCTTTTTTCTTTCATCAGAAGAAGTGATATATTATATTAGTAACAGCTTGGGCATGATGAGTGTTGCCCTTACATTATGATCCCATATTGTAAACATATTACACGAAGAATTACTGCTCAACTTAAACAAGAACAGAGCATGGCTTTAGCACTCATTCATTAAACGTTGGTTTTCTTCCCCCAGCTTTCTTCCCGGTTTTGATTCCTGTTATTTCTAGTTTGGAAATTATGTTAATGTTGTTTCTTGGGAAGTAAATTGCATATGAAAAGGGAATGAGGAGGAAGGATGCATTATTTATTACTTCAAATTTTGTGTGCATTCTTTTACATATCAAATTCCTCATTCGAAGTCAATATATAATAGCCAAGTCTAATTGATTGTAGTTGATACTTTGATTTGGGTTTTCTTGCAGATGCAAATCTTTGTAAGAAATGCCTGGGGCAATAGTACTACTCTAGAAGTGGAGAGTTATGAGACTATTTATACTGTAATCGAAAGATTCAAGGAGAAGGAAGGAATCCCTAGGAATTTGTACCTGAGATTTCTATATGCTGGAAAGCTTCTTGAAGATGAGCGTACCATTGCTTACTATAATATCTTAAAAGAGTCTACTCTCCATCTCTCTTTGAGTAAGCATACATGAATAACTTTGTTGTTGTTATGAATTTCTGTATTTTGAAGATGAGTCTGCTACATTTCCTAAGGGGCATTTTAGTAGAGTGATTTATATATTAGGAATGTTGTGTCTATCATCTGAGGGCATTTTAGCACTTTAGTTTTATTTTTTCTCCATTCAAGTATGTATTGAAGCAGAGCCCTGCTTCAGGTTCTGAATCTTTTAATGGGGAGGCTACGTACTATTGAAGATGAATTGGTCTTTTATTCACTTGCTATACTCCTCTGGATTGAATTACGTCAATCTTCCTATTTTTCTAAATCGTGCTATAGTTCATATTCAGCAGAAAGTATATGTTTAATGTCTTTATTTAGTGAAATGGAAAATTGGAATGGTTTAGAATCGATCTTTTTATGGATTGCACCGAATCTCTTCTTTCTTCTCTAGGGAGAGACTACTTGAGAAAGTGAAAGCAATAGTCCATCCTAATAAGGATATATATAGACTGATTGAGTCTTTTTGCAACTTGCCTATTTTAGGTGATAACGGTCAAGACTACTAAAAAATAACTAGAATACCTCCATATATGGATCTAGATGCTGTTTTATTCAATATTATTTTGGATGATATCGTTAACGAACTTGAAGCGATATTGCCTAATATGAAATATGTGCGCTTTCAACAGCTCCTTTTTCTTCCTTTTAGTGATATATTACATATGCATGATTGTAATGGAATAATAAATGAGATTATGATAAAAAATATTTCATTTTACCAAAAACTAAGGTTCCTGTAAAAGGTGGTTCTTCTATCAATTATATTGTCTGCTATAAGTCCTAACTTTGTGACGAAATGTGATGATTTATTGTTGCATATTCAATGATAACTCGTGAAGGCAGCGGAGCAGCGATCAGTAAATTTACACAACTGAATCTGAATGCCCCGCCTCGAGGTAACTCTCTCCCTCCCGCTAATGCGTCTGAGCAAGCCCCTCTAAACAACCTAAGTGTGAATCCTGTACCACAAGTAAATTCCAGACAGACGAAGAGAGCTTGGCCTGCTACTCAAACCACTCCCTGTAAGACTACTCCCATGGCCATTTAACTCCTCACATGTTATAGTGTACATGTCCTTGGAGGACAAAATGTGATGATGTGTTGTTGCAGGTACAATACAATCAGCTCCCAGTCAACTTGCACAACTGAATGTCACATCTCAACTTTTCCCTCCGGCTAGTACGACTGAGCAAGCCCCTCTAAGTACGCCCCCTGCACTACAACAAGCCAAAAGAACTCGGCCTGCAACCGAAACCACTCCAAGAAAAGCTACTCCGAATAGCCATTCCATCTTTGGAACAAGTAATGGAGAGGCATGTGCTGAGTATATCCAGGGCTTAGCTTCTTCTGCTGACCACCATGATATGTCTGACAACAGTTATGATGCAAAGCTCAAGCTCTTTGTTTTTCACCACGAAAAGGTGCCATTTCTCTTGGAAGAGTATCATATTATTGAATTCTATTATATCTGACTTGTATTGTTTGCATCCATAGGCCACTGATGCCCTTAATGACCTTATACCAGAAATGCGTGCCGGTCCTCCTCCCTCTCTGCTGACCGAATTAGAAGATCTAAAATGCGCACTTGCCACTACTTGCAGCAATAAGAAGGAACTAGAGGCCACCATCTCTGAACTGACACAAGTTAATAAAGCACTTTGTGATCAGTGTGCCTCCTACAAAAGCCAGATCGTTGCTTTGGAAGCTCAAAATAAGAAAACTGAAGAAGCGCTCACTGTTGCTCACAGCAAGGAGAATGATCTAAAGGCCACCGTCTCTGAACTGAAACTAAAGGATAGTGTGTTCGCTGTTCAGCATGCCTTCTATGAGGGCCAGATCATCGCCTCCGCATCTGAAGTTAAGAAAACTAAAGAAGAGCTTATGGTTGCTCGCAGCAAGGAGAAGGAACATGAGGCCACCATCTCTAAACTGATGCACAAGAATAAAGTGTTTTCTGCACAGTGTGCCACCTACGAAAGCCAGGTCATCGCCTTGGAGGTTGAAAATAGGACAACTAAAGAAGATAAAGAATACTATGCAAGAGCTAGAGGTGCTGCCTATGCTGAAGGCTTAAAGGAAGGAAAGGCAAAGCTGCTCAAATCCGTAGAATTTCTCCATCATTTGACTGATGCTTCTATGCAGTACTTCGACTATGGGTTTGACAGCTGCCGGAAGCAAGCGGAGGAGCAAGGATTTGTGGGCGAACTAAATAAGGAATCTGCCCTAAAGGAAGCCCCCGAACTAAAAGGATGGGAGTGTAGAGCCCTACCAGAGTAAGTGGCCCTCAACAACAAACAACTCCGGTGATGACAGCCCCTCGAAGAGATACCTTATATTTTTACTAGCAAGTTTTGCTCCTCTTATTTTGTTATTCACTTGCAGAACCACATTCTTTCAGGTTAATATGCTTTATATCACCAGGCCTGTAATGTTAACAAGGAGAAATCCTGACAAAATCTCCGGGCTTGATAATCCAGTTGCTATGTATAATCTGTTGATCATCACGGTTTATGTATTTTCATTGGCTTTGGTAGTAAATTTGTTTGTCTTGATTGTTTCTATTAGTAGGGTGACCATGTTACGTAAGGGCAGGACTTATTTGCTTCAGGAGGGACATATTTAGGGTTTCGCATTATATATGGACCTGGTGAATTAATAATAGTAATTTATTTATAGTTAATTTTCAAACTGCATATTTTTTGTGGATAGATACTTTTATCTTACGAACCAAATGAGCCCTTAGTGAACTTTTATGATAGGTAACTTTTGGGACCAAGTTAAAACTTATGTACTGAGGGTGTTTTTTTAAACCCATTTGAAACTGTTGGAATCACTTTTAAATAATTATTACGATTTTCTACACTTTTATCATTCAAAACGATTATTTTTTCTATTCAATAATATGCTGCTGATTTTATTATTTTCATTTGTTTCACTTTCTGTTTTTCATTTATTTTATTATTTTTTTAAAATTTTTATTTACTTTTTATGGTATTTTATATTATTTCAACTTTTTTTATCACATTACTTATATATTTTTTATTTTAATCTCTGTGTCAGAAAACAACCAACAACAATTAGTCAGAATAGCTGGTTATTTAAGTCAATAAGCAGTCAAGACAAGTAGATTCTAGTGAGTAGTAACCAATTTTGGGAAAGAGTGAGAAAATTGTCGCCAAATTTCAAAGGGTAAATTTTAAGGACTAAACCCAATATTTCTCTCCCCTCTAAAATATAAAAGTATTTTTTACTTTTTTATTTAATTTGTTTACATGAATTACCCAGTTGAATTTTTTTTTACATAATTTTTATTTAAACGTTCTACATAAATTTATATATAATTAAAAAATATATTAATTTATATGTATATTTACATAGTTATATTATTATATACATATTTATTCATATATTATTATTTTACTTAAAAATATATTCTTTTTGTCCAAAAAGACATTGCAAAGTTTTTTTGGCACGCATTCTAAGAAAAATATATAAAAATATATATTTTTATGAATATTATATATGTATTGTAAGAATTGAATTTAATATATAGTTTTCACTTTTAGATATATAAATTTTTTTAGGGATAAATCAAAATAATAAGTATATAATGTCTTTTGGGATGGAGAGAGTTTAATACTAGTATGAATTAAAGATAAATGAGTTTGTAGTTTGCAAGTATAGTGTAGTAAGAGTAGGTATTGTGTAATATGAACCACTTTTTAACTAGGCAAAAAAAAAATATAAATATAAACTTTGTATTACAAAGTGGTTTATATTATGAAACTGATTTACATAATATGGAGTATAATTATATAAGTCACACTATTATTTACTCCCTCAATTTGAGGATTTTTTTTATATGTTGATTTGTATACAATTTAAATATATATATATATATATATATATATGTATGAAATGTTAAATAATATATATAAAAAATACTCCCTCCGTCCCACTATAAGTTGCTCATGTTGCCATTTTCGTCCGTCTTACTATATGTTGCTCATTGTTTTTTTACCTTTTTTAAAAATTACTATTCACTTTTTTATTATTATTTTCAATACTTTTTACACTATTTTCATTACTTTTTCACTTTTCTCCATCACATCACTTATACTTTTTCACTTTTATCTTAATTCGTGTGCCCAAAAGCAACGAGCAATTTATAGCGGGACGGAGGGAATATAATTTATTAATTTTTATTAGTATGAATTATTTTTTGGTGTGAATAAAAATTGAGATATTTCTAAATAAAAAGTGAAAATAATCTCAAAGTTAAATTACTTTATTTTCATACTCACGTACTCCTTCGAGATCACTCTTCATGTCCCATCGACAGTAGTGAACTCTGAGCCCAAAACATTTTGAAAAGGTAAAACCTTCTTCCACCGTAAAACTCTGTACCTTGTTTCTATGGAAATTTATTTTTATTGACAACTCTCTGTCTCTTGAACTCAGCATCTTGAAATGGTTAAACTTTTTTCGGCCGTTTAATTTGTATCTCTGTTTCTTGGGGCGAAAATATCATTGTCTCTACTATGGATGGGTTATTTTAATGTTCATGAGAAGTATGAGATTTTTCTACATATAGTGTATTCATGTTTAAAATGCTGAAAGTAATTTATTGTAGGTTTGTCGAGATCGATGTTCTGGATTTAAGAGTTTTTTTTTTAATAAGAAGAAGTGATATACTGGCTCTTATAATAATAAAAAAGTGAATAGCAGTTCCTGAAAAAGTAAAAAAATAAATGAACAACGGATAAAAATGACAAAATGAGCAACTTATAGTAGAACATAACGAGTATTATATTAGTAATAGCTTGGGCATGATGAGTGTTGCCCTTACATTATGATCCCATATTGTAATAATAGGGTCTCATATTTCTACTCTTCTCCAACAACTACCAAAGCTAAACATATTACACAAAGAATTACTGCTCAACTTAAACAAGAACAGAGCATGGGTTTAGCACTCATTCATTAAACGTGCGGTTTTGATTCCTGATATTTCTAGTTTGGAAACTATGTTAATGTTGCCCTCATTCTTGGGAAGTAACTTGCATATGAAAAGGGAATGAAGAGAAAGGATGCATTATTTATAGCTTCAAATTTTGTGTTCATTCTTTTACATATTCGAAGTCAATGTATAATAGCCAAGTCTAGTAATTGTAGTTGATATTTTGATTTGGGTTTTCTTGCAGATGCAAATCTTTGTAAGAAATACCGGGGGCAATACTGTTACTCTAGAAGTGGAGAGTTATGAGACTATTTATTCTGTAATGGATAGATATGTTGTTGTTGTTCTAGTAATGGATAGATGCAAATGGATAGACTATCAAAGGAGAAGGAAGGAATCCCTAGAGATTTGCACCTGAGATTTATATATGCTGGAAAGCTTCTTAAAGATGGGTGCACCTTCGCTTACTATAATATCTTAAAAAAGTCTACTCTCCATCCCTCTGCGCTGACTGAATTAGAAGATCTAAAACGCACACTTGCGACTGCTGGCAGCAATATGAAGGAACTAGAGGCCACCATCTCTGAACTGACACTATTTAATAAAGCATTTTCTGATCAAAATAAGAAAACTGAAGAAGCGCTCACTGTTGCTCACAAAAAGGAGAATGGCCACCATCTCTGAACTGAAACGAAAGAATAGCGTGTTCTCTGCTCAGCATGCCTTCAATAAGAGCCAGATCGTCGCCTGAAGTTAAGAAAACTAAAGAACAGCTTATGGTTCCTCGCAGAAATTAAGGAGAAGGAACATGAGGCCACCATGCACAAGAATAAAGTGTTTTCTGCACAGTGTGCCACCTACGAAAGCCAGGTCATGGCCTTGGAGGTTGAAAATAGGACAACCAAAGAAGAGCTAGCTTATGAATGCTGATAAAAAATACCATGCTGGCTATGCCGAAGGCTTCTATGCAGTACTTCGACTATATATGGGTTTGACAGCTGCCGGAAGCAAGGATTTGTGGGGCAACTAAATAAGGAATCTGCCCTAAAAGAAGCCCCCGGAACTAAAAGGATGGGAGTGTAGAGCCCTACTAGAGTAAGTGGCTCTCAACAACAAACTCCGGTGATGACAGCCCCTGGAAGAGATCGATACTCTATATTTTGTTCTTCTCTTGCAGAACCACATTTTGGCAGGTTAATATGCTTTATATCACCAGGCCTGTATTGTTAACAAGGAGAAATCCTGACAAAATCTCCGAGCTGGATAATTCAGTTGCCATGTATATTCTGTTGATCATCATGGTTTATGTATTTTCATTTAAAGTACCTCTCTGTGTTTGTTGGCTTTGGTAGTAAATTTGGTTGTCTTGATTGTTTCTGTTAGTAGGGTGACCATGTTACCGGCAGGACTTATTTGCTCCAGGAGGGTCATATTCAGGGTTTCGCATTATATGTGGACCTGGTGAATTAATAACTGTAATTTATTTTTAGTTAATTTTAAAACTATAACTTAAGTTTAAATTTAGTGAATTTTTATGACGGTAACTTTTGGAACTAAGTTAAAATTTATGCACGGAGGGTTTGTTTTAAAACCCAGTTGGAATCACTTTTAAATAATTATTACAATATTCTAGACTTTTATCATCCCAAAATAATGGCAAATTTATTTATGTAGAGATGTATTTAGATAAAGTTAGCAAAATAGGGTAAAAGTTGGGAGTTTTATGAAAATAAAGTCAGTCTGTAATGGATTACCGACTGAACTTTCAACCTTCAATTTTAACCAAAATGAGTGTAATTTTTTATTAATATCAGGCTTTGCACCTCCTCAGCCGATCACAGTTTATTAGTGCATGTATCCAAGTATTAGTAGAAATTAAAAAGTGTTATTAAGTGACTTTTGTAGTAAAATTAAAAATATAAAGTGTTTTATAATTAAGTAATTTTATAAAATGATTAAGAGAATTATGTTTGCAAAAGAAGTAATTTTAAAAAGGGCATTGAGTTCCTTTTTTGAAACACTTATAACAGCTTCCAAAACAGTTTTTTTTTCAAAGTCATCTTTCACAACTTTTGAAAAAAAACTATTCTGAAAGTTAATTTATAAAGTTTCAAAACATGCACTTAGAGTTTGCAAATAGGCACTTAGTCAGAATACCTGGTTATATAAGTCTTGCCTAGTGAGTCGTAACCAATTTTTAGAAAGAGTGAAAAAATTGTCGCCAAATTTAAAAAAGTACTCTCACCGTTCCATGACTACTTTCACACTTATTTTATTTGGACATCCGAACTTTATTTTCATACACTTAAAAAAAATTATACTCATAAAAGTCAATAAAGTATATACTCCATCCGTCCCAAAAGACATTACATTCTTTCTATTTTGGCCTGTCCCACAAAAAGTTTGCATATCCAAAAGTGAAAACTATTTATTAAACTTCACTCTCACAACACACATATAATATTCATAAAAATGTATCTTTTATACCTTTTTCTTAAACCCCGTGCTCAAAAGACACAGTAATGTCTTTTGGGACGGAGAGAGTATTTTTTATTTTATTATTTAACTTTACACTCACATACTTATTTTTCTTTGCTTCACGTACTCAGAACAATTATGAAAATAGTCATGGGATGGAGTGAGTAAATTTTAAGGACTAAATCTGATATTTTCCTCCTCCCAAAATATAAAATTATTTTCTACTTTTTTATTTGATTCGTTTCCATTAATTACTCCCTCCGTCCACAAAAATCGGACTACCTTGACAATTCACGGTTATTAAGAAAAATTGATGTTGATGTGTAAAAATGAGTGTATTAGTATAAAAAAATATTTAATTATTAAAAAAATACTTGATGTGATGTGTAAAAGTGAGTATATGTATATAAAAAAAATAAAAATAATGATTATATGTTTTCCATTTTAGGTAAGTAAACTATTTATTGTGGACGACCATTTAAGGCAACGTGGATCATTTATCGTGGACGGAGTGAGTACTTTGTTCCATAAAAATTTTACATATTTTTTTTCTTTAAACATTCTACACAAATTTGAATACAATTAAAAAAATAAAAATGTAGTTGTACATTTATTTATATATTATTATTTTATTTAAAAAAAATAAAAAATTTTAGACATGCAAATTCCCTGAACGCAGGGAGTGCCAATTATGATCGCATCTCTCTCTCTCTCTCTCACCATCCAAGGGTAAAATTGTAATGTGACTCCTTAAAAAATTAAAAAGAATTGTATTGTGACTGATTGGTCAGTCGCTCGTCATGTCAGTCACCTCCTAGCAGTGACAGGCTTTATATTAACTCCTATATTTCTTTTCTATTTTAATAACTCCGAATTAAATTTATAATATTCAAATAAATTTGCCAATCAGAATGACATCTAATTAAATCGTTAAAAAATGTTAAAAAAAATCCACGAGTTAATGGTAAATTAACTACTCTCTCCGTCCCAATATTTTTTTATAGGTGGAGTTTAACGCATATTAAAAAAAAAAATATATGTAAATGTGATTTTAAATAATAAAATATAAAAAAATGTACTTTATTGATTTTTGTGAGCGTGAGTTGTTTCTTTTTTTGGGATGTGAAGAAAAAGTTGGAACGTCCATATAAAAAAAGTGTGAAGTTTATTTTGGAACATGTGGATTATTTCTTTTACTATTGGTGTATAGATATACATATGGCAATTCCATTCACCGTTTTCCAAATCCATCAATAATCCAGTGCACTGATTTCTCTTGAACTCCAATACCAAAAAGTTATAACCATCTTCCACCATTTATACTAATCTCTATCCTTTTCGTCCCTGTTTCTATGGATTAGTATTTCTAATCACAACTCTCTCTCTTGAGCTCTTCAACTTGAAATGGTAAAATTTTCTTCCCTGTCTGATATGTTATATTTGGGTGAAAGTATCCTTCTTCCTATTTCTATTTTAATTTAATGTGAATGCAATAGTGTGAGTCCTTTATTTTGCTCTTCAAAACCTGTATATTTTCGTGATGGATGCTGCATTGTCATAGTGTCGGATGGTTTGTTGTGATTAGTGTTTTGGAATTAAATGGGTAAATTTTGATATTAGTTCCACAGGAAAATTTCAACAAACATTTTTGGTATTTATTTTAAAAAAGAGTTGTAATTTATTTTTTTGGTCTTCATTCAGTTACTTATGAAATTCATCAGTAAATACATATTATAGTCAATTAATAAGTGTAGTTGTGGTGTTTGTTGCAGATGCAAATCTTTATAAGAGAACCCGAGGGTGGTATTGTGGCTAAAAACGTGGGGAATGATGAGAGGATTTGCAGTATAAAGAGAAAGGTGAAGGAATACCTAGGAGTCCCTTGTGATGTGCATCTGGGATTGACATATAATGGACAGCTTGTTGATGATGGGCATACCGTTGCTCACTATCATATCCAGAAAGAATCTACTCTGCGTCTCTTTTTTAGTCATGATGAACTTGTAGAGTCCTGGTATTTAGGTGTCAAGACCCACAGTGAGAAGAGGTTCACTTTAGCTGTTACCAGTGTGGATACAGTAGACGATTTGAAGGCCAAAATTCAAAACAAAAAGGGTTTCCCACCACATAACCAGTTGCTCTTCCATCTAAACACATGGCTCGAGGATGGACATCGCACTCTTGCAGATTATGGCATTTCCACCAATTCTACCACTCTTAAGCTTGTTATTCAAGTCCAAAAAGCAGGTATCATGACCACGTTTTTATCAATTTCTACAATATTGTGTTTGCTATATACTATATATCATTGGTGATGTTTGTTTGGTGTAAGTCTCTCAATCACCGAATGTCAAGTCTGAAGAATGGGACCCTGTCCCTTCGGAAGCCCCTGTAAGGATGGCTCCTAAAACACGACAACAAACCAAAAGAGCTCGCCTTGAAACCCAAACATCCACTCTAAATACCAATAGCCAAGACACAAAGGTTTGTTCCATGTTTTCAAAAAATTAAAAAAAATGTAGAATCACTTTTTTATAGGTTAAGTTGGGTTAATTGAACGTTTTGATGCATGCATTTATAGGCAGCTGAAACTGAATCCTCCATGCTGACCGAGTTAGAAGAACTAAAACGTGAAATTACCATCGCTCGCAGCAAGAGCGATGCCTTTGAAGCTGAATGTAAGAAAACTAGAAAGGAGCTTACGGTTGCTCGCAAGGAACTAGAGGCCACAATCTCTGGACTAAAAGCTGAAAATAAGAAAACTAAAGAAAAGCTTACTGTTGCTCGCAACACGGAGGAGGAGCTAGAGGCCACAATCTCTGAATTGAAAGCTGAAAACAAGAAAACCAAACGAGTGCTTAATGTTGCTCGCGACAAGGAGGAGGAGCTAGAGGCCACAATCTCTAGATTGAAAGCTGAAAACAAGAAAACCAAACGAGTGCTTAATGTTGCTCGCAACAAGGAGAAGGAACTAGAGGCCACAATCTCTGGACTGAAAGCT
>JAPKLY010000319.1:387376-430835 GCA_026898435.1 Prunella vulgaris
AAGGAGAAGGAACTAGAGGCCACAATCTCTGGACTGAAAGCTGAAAACAAGAAAACCAAACAAGAGCTTACTGCTGTTGGCAACAAGGAGAAGCAACTAGAGGTCTCCATCGTTGAACTGATGCAAAAGAATAAAGTGTTTTCTGCAAAGTGTGCCACCTACGAAAGCCAAGTCCTTGCCTTGGAAGTTGAAAATAAGAAAATTAATGAAGAGTTAGTGAATGCTGATAAAAAACACTATGCAGCTGCTAAAGCTGTTGGCTATTCCGAAGGCTTAAAAGAAGGAAAGACAAAATGGCTGAAATCCGTAGAATTCCTCAACCATTTGACAGATGCTTCTATGCAATACTTCAACCATGGCTTTGACAGCTGCCAGAAGCAAGCGGAGCAGCAAGGATTTGCAGGCAAACTGAACAAGGATTCTGCTCTTAAGGAAGCCCCCAACCTCAAGGGATGGGAGTCTAATGCCCTACAAGAGTAAGTGGTCCTTAAGGATGCATGCAGACCCTATCTATCTCCGTAGCAGATTTGGGACTATCCTGTTTTGCTCTGTTTCTCTTGGACTACTAGTTAGACTTTGGTAGGTGGTTAAGCTTTAGTATCACCAGGCCTTTTTTTTTTTTTGTTATCAAGAAAAACCCGACTCTAACATTTCCTAGCTAATCCAGTTGCATTGCATATTTTGTTCATCATAATTATTTCTGTATTTTAATGAAATTACCTCTGGGTTTTGCTAAGATGCGAATCATGGGACGAGTACTCAATATGCATTTATAATCTTAATCAGGACCTGTTACAAGAACAAGAATCAAGATACTCAAGAAATTCATAATTTTTTTTGACATTTTAGATTAATTTAAGAAGATTGGGTCATGGGAACACAAAGAGGCCAATTGGAGTTAAAAAATTTGCAGACCCAAAATCAATAGTTATTTTGGAGCTTTTAAAAGATTGATTCTTAGAGTTATATTTATCTTTTGTCATAATGTCTACTTCTTTATAATATAGATATGTTTTTTAGTTAAATTAGGAATCGAATAATGGCTTGCATAACAAGTTACAGTTATGGGATGTACCATAATTTGTTGCTAGGGTGATGAGTGGAATGGGAAAACTCACTTTGAGTGAAGAATTGTAATGTATAAAAGAATGCTGAGTTTGAATCATGAGTATTAATCATAAGTCTGAAATCTAAGTATTGAATCTTGAGCGTGAAAGCTAAGTTTGAGTGCACTAGTTTCCTGGGTGGACTGGTCCTGAGTCACTGAGCTTCGTATCCTGAGTTACTTTATCCTGAGTTTGAAAATACCGGTTTTCTGAGTTACTTAAACTGAATCTTTTTTGTTTGAACTATCCTCAACCGGCAGTTATGAACTGAATGATCTTAACTAACTGAAACAGAAGAAAACGAAGGCGGTCTCAATCTTAGTAATATAGTTGATTATTTCAAGCCGTTGGATGAATAATTCTGTTGGGCTTTGTCATTTATTCTTAGCGGTTGTAACCATACATCTGTTGGTTGGTTACGAATTTAAGATTCAGTTAAAGAGTTAAGATTTATACATATATATGTGTATTCAAACCAGTGTAAAGAATTGAGAGATGCACATTGAGTGATACACACACGTAGAGAGTTTGAAGTTTTGTATTCTATTAAGTATTAACATCTTTATCGATTAGTAGAATGAGTAACACCATCTCGTGGAAATAGATCAATTTGATCGAATCACGTAAAATTGATATTGTTTCGTTGCATTTTGTTTTCTTATCTTCTGAAAATTGTTTTCCATCTTATTCTGAAGAAGGATTTCATAGCTTAAATTCTTAAGCTTAGCTCAATTCAATACTAACAATAGTAATTTATTTATAGCAGTGTAAAAATTTTAACTTAAGTTTAAATTTAGTGAACTTTAATGACGATAACTTTTAGGACTAAGTTAAAATTTATGTTCTCAAGGTTTGTTTACAAACATATTTAAAACATATTTAGTCCATACATCCAGTCAAAAATTTTAATTTATTAAAATCAAATTTATTATTCTATTACTAATTTATCTCTAATTATTTTAGGCACATATTTATTAGTAGGCGTGCAGTGCATTAATTAACCCCACTTATATTAATCATAAACTCCACTACTATTAATTAACCGATCCACTTCCAACACTTAATATTAATTAAACGGTAACTACATCATTTGCATTATTCTCATTTGAATATCTAGATTCTTAAATTATAATTTATCAAAATTAAATTAATTATTCTATTAAATTATTCTACATCATTTGAATTCTCATTCCTACGTCATTTGAATTAATCTCATTTGAATATCTAGATTCTGAAATTATAATTTATTAAAATTAAATTAATTATTCTATTAAATTATTCTGCATCATTTGAATTATTCTCATTCTCATTCATACGTCATTTGAATTATTCTCATTCCTACGTCATTTGAATTATTCTCATTTGGATATCTAAATTCTGAAATTATAATTTATTAAAATTAAATTAATTATTCTACATCATTTGAATTATTAGAGTATATACATATATATACATATATATATTTCGAGTATATATAAGTTAGTTTTGGAAATATCAATAGTCAAGGGAATTACCATTTGTTTGGTAATATTTTCATAGGAGTATGTTGATTTTTTTTAAAAATAAATGATTTAATTTGATTTTTTTTTGAAAATAAATGATTTAATTTGAGATTAATAGTATATAAAATTTTAAAATGAGTAATGAGTGGGATTTAGTTGGCCGAGATTTATGAATAGGGGTGGCAAATGGGCCGGGCCGGCCCGACATTGGTCCACCGGGCGGTTGGTACCAATCGGGTCTTCATTTTAACGGTCCAGTCTGGTCCTATGCGGGCCAACAGGCCAAAATGGCTCATTACTTAATAATTAAATTAAAAAATATTATTTATATTTAATATTTTTAGCATGTAAAAATAATAAAAATATTTTGATAGATATTAAAATATAATTCGAAAAAAAAAAAATTCAAAACACCCAAGTTGTTTTTCTCTCACATCATTACTGCTGCTGGCGGTCCTGTGTACTGACCTCTCTGCTTCAAAACTCTTTGAATTAGGTAAAACCTTCTTCCACCATTTAATCTCTATCCTTGTTTCTTAACGACAACTCTCTCGCTCTTGAAATCGTAATGCTTTCTTCAAACCCTAATCAGTTTCTGTCTTTTTGGGGTAAAAATGACCTTTATTTCTATTTCTATGGATGGGTTATTTCAATGGGAATGGAAAAGGCTGGGGCTTTTTCTGCTCTTACAAAGCTGCATATTGTATTCATGGATGCTTATATTCTCTTTGGTTTCAAATGCGAAATGTTTGCTGTGATGTTACTGGGATCTATTATCTGTAATTAAATAAATTCGATTTGAGGGTTTTCGCTGTTTTGATTCTTGATATTTCTAGTCTTAAAATGTTGCTTTGGGGAAGTATATTGCATATGGAAAGGGAATGAGGAGGAAGGAATCATTATAGGCTAGCAAAATCAACTTTTGATTACTCAATATTCTGCTCTTTAAAATTTGTGTTTACATACTAAATTCATACAGGGGGTATAGCCAAAAGTTTAGGCTGCGTTTATTTTGGAATTTAGGTGGTCATGTGATGTCATAATTTTAAAATCGTTGGATGTAAAATCTTTGATAAATAGTAAAAGTATGTGCTTGTTTTGAAATTTTGGTAGGTGAGATTTTGATTTATGTGAAATTAATATTTAATAATGATTGATGTTGTATTATTTTAATTGTGTACGAGTAAAATAGAAAAGAGAGCGAATGAGTGTAGGAAAAGCTATGATGTTAGTATAGAATGAGTGAGAGAAAATTTTTAGGAAGAGTAATAATAGATTAATAAGTATTTTAAGTGTGGATGGAGTATGAAATGTGAAAATAGGATTTCAAATCTCTCACTCAAATGAGACGGGATCGAAAAGTTTTAATTCTATCCAAGTGAAACACAGCCTTGGTGTTTTTTTGGAGTTATATTTGATATTTTGATTTGGGATTTCTTGCAGATGCAAATCTTTATAAGAAACCCCAAGGGCTTTACTAGCACTCTAAATGTGGAGAGTAATGACAGGATTTATACTATAAAGAGAAAGCTCCAGGTAAAGGAAGGAATCCGCAGTGATTTACATCTGGGATTGATATATAATGGAAAGCTTCTTGAAGATGGGCATACCCTTGCTCACTATAAAATCTTAAAACACTCCACTCTTCGTCTCTTTCTGAGTCAGCATACGCTCGTCGAGACCTGGATTCTACATGTCAAAGCCTGGAGTCAGAAAGAATTCACTTTACATGTTAAGAGTGTGGATACAATAGATGATGTGAAGGCCAAAATTCAAGAGAAGGAGGGTATCCCACCACATAAGCAGTTGCTCTTCTTTGTGAAGGAATTGATCGAGGATGGAAGTCGCACTCTAGCAGATTATGGCATTCACAACCATTCTAATCTTCAACTTGCTATTCAATTTGAACAAGGTGCATGGTGACTACTAAGAAATGAGTGATCAATGACCATGTCGTTATGAACTTCTATGTTTTGAAAATGTGTCTGCTACAATTAGTTAGGTGCATTTAAGTATGTGCTGGCCTGAGGAATATTTAGTCCGTCATCTAAGGGCATTTTAGTAGGGTGAGTTATGTTATATCTGCCACAATTCCTAACATTCTGATGAAATGTAATATGTACTGTTGCATGTACAATATTGACCCATGAAGGCCCCCAATCGGCAGCTAGTCAACCTACCCAACCGAATGTCATGCCTCAAGGGCTCCCTCTCCCTCCGGCTAGGACGTTTGCAGCTCCACAACAAACCAAAAGAGCTCGTCCTGCAACCCAAACCACTCCCACCAAGGCTACTCCCAATAGCAATAGCCAGTCCATCTTCAAAACAAGTAATGGAGAGGTGTGTACTGAGTATATCCAGGGCTTAGCCGATTTTTTTAAGAATTTCATGTTATTTTAATTCTATATATTAAACTTATTTCTTTGCATGCCTGCCAGGGCTTAGGCAATTTTTTTAAGAATTTCATGTTATTTTAATTCTATATATTAAACTTATTTCTTTGCATGCATAGGCCACTGCTACTCTCAATGACCTCATGCCAGAATCTCAAGCCTGTCCTCCATCCTCTGTTTTGACCGAGTTAGAAGTTCTAAAATGTGAAATGGCCAAAGCTCGCAACAAGGAGCAGGAACTGGAGGCCACCATATGCGGACTAAAAGCGGAAAATAAGAAAATTGAAGAAGAGCTCACGGTTGCTCGCGACAAGGAGAAGGAATCAGAGGCCAACATCTCTGGATTGATGCACAAGACTAAAGTCTTCTCTGATCAGTGTGCCTCATACGAAAGCAAGGTCGATGAATTGGAAGTCGAGAATAAGAAAATTAAAGAAGAGCTTATGAATGCTGATAAAAAGTACTATGCAGGAGCTAGAGCTGCTGGCTATGCTGAAGGCTTAAGGGAAGGAAAGGCAAAGCGGCTGAAATCCATAGAATTCCTCGACCATTTGACTGATGCTTCTATGCGCTACTTCAACCATGGCTTCGACAGCTGCCAGAAGCAGGCAGAGCAGCAAGGTTTTTCAGGGCAACTGAATAAGGATTCTGCACTAAAGGATGCACCAGATCTTAAAGGATGGGAGTCTAGTGACCAACCCCATTAAGTGTCCCTTATTCAGACTTCTATCCCGGTATCAGATTTTGGACCAACACATTTTGCTCCTCTCTCGTCACTACTAGCTAGATTTTTGGGAGGTTTATGCTGTCCTATCACCAATGTTTTAACAAGGAAAACCCCCCACATGCCGAAACTAATGACAACATTTCCTAGCTAGCTAATCCAGTTGCAATGTATATTCTGTTCCATCATCTTAGTTTTTCTGTTTTTAAAATTAAATTACCTCTGGGTAGTGCTCGGCTGTTGTAGTGTACATATAGTTGTCGTCCTTGCTGTTTGTAGTAAAAAATACGCTCATTGCACACCACGTCACCCAGGGCCAGGGGTACGAGGAGGATGGTTTTGTAAAGTTAAATTGTAATGATGATTATTATTAAAATAATAAAATTAATTGGATTGAGTGCAAAAGTAATAGCATTTTGTTTAAGTATGTAAATAACGTGAGGATAAAGTTTAAGCAGTAGTTTTCATTTATAAGGTGTGAAAATAATTGTGGGATGGATAGAAAAAAAAAGTGCAAATAATTATGGGACGGTGGGAGTAGAAAATTGTGAAAAGGGAAAAATATTCATTCTTGTTGTGTTCCGTTTCAATTGTGTCATTAAGTTTGACAGTGGGGCAAAAAATCTCTAATTTTTGCGGGAATCTACCTTAGAAGGTATCGGGAATCCTCGAAAAAATGTGAATGGAGGTGGGGGTGGAAATTTTTTTGGCCCTGTATCGGGCTAGAGATTGTATTTTCCGTCTCGCAGAGCCCCGTCTATTTATATATATATATATATCACATAAATATAAGTAAATAAATTAATAAATAATGAATATATTTTTTGGATTTTAAATTTGTATTTTGAATTTTAAACGTACTTTAAATTTGTATTTTGTATTTTAAACATGCTTTAAATTTATATTTTGGATTTTAACTATTTATTAAAAAAATTAATGTATATTATATTTTGGATTTTAACTATTTGTCAATGATTATTTTTTCGCAGGGAGTGGAGAATCCTCGTGGGCACGGGTTCCCCAGCGGGGCGAGGACAGTGACAATTTATTTTTGCCATCTGGCATCCGACGAGCGGCTAGAAAGAGAGACCACGAAGGGAAAAACTTAGGTCTGACATGAAGCGAGAAACAGGCATAGCTTTGGTCCACAGAGAAGACGTGAGCGGCAGATCTTCAGTTAGGATGAATCTGGGGTAACAGACAGAGGTCAGGTCAGGTCAGTCAGACGATAAGTTGACACAACAGTGTCTGCCCGACCTCAACATAGGTATGACAAAGGATCAGTATAGAAGGACAAAATCTTCCATACAAAGAAACGATGATAGTCTCAGGTTAACTATGAGGGGAATTTAGTGTACTAAGGTCAACTAAAATGTCACTTGGCAAAAGAGCATCCATACAGAGATCTAAAACAACCATCAATAGCGTAGGACATATGTCAAATAACCTGAAAAATATTAAATGCATACATTTAATGTTAGTCAGATAAGGAGAATGTGACTTTAAATATGACTTTCAATGGGATATTAAACACAATTAAGAATTTGGAGAAAACACTCCATAAGTTGCTTAAGCATTCAAGAGCATTTAAAAGCTTTCATTTCTAGCTTTATCATTTTACCTTTTGATTGTTGTTTGGTTACTCTCCTTCAAGCCACTAGATGTCACCACCATAAATGATCATCAACAATTTGACGTCAGAAGGATGGTCTTCCTAGCATCCCATTTATCTAAGTAGGAGTCTTTTAAGAAGTTTTTCCTCATTCACTTACTTTTCATTTTTTTCATCTTCAAACCTTCAAACACCTTCCAAACCCCACTCAAAATGGCAATGGATGAGGAATATTACCCTAAGGAGGTGGGTGACAAATGCTGGAGGTTATCCACAAGGAAGAGGACGAATGAAGAAATCATTTTAGGTTTCTCGCCCGTATGCACACCCCTGAAGATATCCAAGCCGGCCTGGTCATCATTCAAAATGCCATGCAGGGATTCCAGTTGCCCATCCTCCAGCTCACAACTCTAGAGGGCCAACCCTCAACCAAACTCCGGCCGGAGGTGGCCCAGGATATCAACCTACTGAGCGGGGCAAACTAGCTGCATCCCACATTACACCATGCCCCGTTAACCTAAAATGAAGAATGGATAAGGTGGCAGACTTGTACACTGTCCATAGACGAAGAACATGATTCTTATTTTCCAAATTCAGGGAACCCCCTGGAGCTCCTCCTCAGTACGAGTCAAATGTCAGCTCAATGCCAAGAGTGCCAGACAGCCAATGCCAGTGGAGCCAGGGACTAGAGGCCAGTTCATGGCCGTCTGGATCAGCCAGCCCCCATCCAGCCTGTACCCCAAACTATTGATGCCGCCCAAATGCAATGACTGAGGTGACGAAGGCCTAAAAGCCTTGGAGGAAAAAGTGGATGGACGTGGAGGTCTCGGTGCAAAAGTGTAGATGCCTAACTCCCCTTTATGCAAGATGTTTATTCAAGCTCCGACCCAACTAAAGATCAATGTGAACGTAGTGGACCAGTGCAATGGGAAAACGGGCTCCGCCACCCACATGAGCAAGTATTCAACTTACATGGCCTCTATAGGGCTGCCAATGCCACCCAATGCTGCATATTTTCTCTCACCCTAAGAGATCGAGCACATCGCTGGTTCACGCTGCTGCCCGTTGATCAATTCAATCTTTCCATCAGCTGGGAGAAATGTTCCCTTGAGCATTTCTCAACCATGATAGCACGGTGAGCAAACAGAAATCACATGGTAAATATCAAGCAGGAAGAGCAGTCAGTGGTCTGGGGTAAACACCAAGCTTTGAAAGTCAATGAACTAAGGATTACCCAGTGTCTTACATGGAGTTCAAGCAGTAGGCAGACAAGATTGTGTTATATGCCAACATTTTAGCCCAGGGACTAAAAGAGCAAAATGCAATCATTTTTTACAAGAAAACAACCATTGGGAAAAGCTCTTCCACCCTTCCCGCGCCTAAGAAAAGCTTCCTACCATAGCACAACTCGCAGCCATTCAAGTCGTTCGACATCATGGAAGTCAAACTCAACGACAAGCTAATTCATGACCATCCAGGAGTCTGATCTCCTCGCCTTTCGGGTTAAGGATAAAGTTGGAGTGGTCTACCCAAATTCTGATGCCCTGTCTGTATTTGTCAATATAATGAGGGTGATAGTGCATAGGATAATGGTTGACAACGCGCCTTCTGCAATATTTTCTCTTTAAGGGGAGCTTGTTTCAAATTCCTCAATGGTAATGGGAATGAAATTTTATTTTTCTTTTTTACCTTAGTTCAATAAGAATTTATGTTCATGGTGGTTACATCGTTAATTTTGTGCTCCAATTTTGGAATAAACATACAAAAAAGAAAGTTGTGGATTGTTTTAGGGGAAATTGATTGAAGAAGATGATTATAAGATGAGATGAGGTAATCAAATGGGGTAATGATTACTTTATTTAGGAGGAAAATTAATGTTTTGGTCTCATTACCTGCTATAATTACTATATATATATCGACACTCTTATTACCATTGATGAATTTTATACCAAGTGCCCCCTAAGACTGTCTTAGAACGGTTGGATCTCTCTTTTGAGAAGTATGTGGAGCCTTGCGATCAGATCATCAAAGGATTCGGGAATGCAACGATGAACCCTACGGGATGGTTAGGATAGTTGTAGAGCTAGTGTCTAGTGTAGATGAAGAGGTTAAATTCTCAAAATAACTACAGTTTATAATTATCGATCAGCCCTCAGCCTTTAATGGTTTCCTTGGCAGGCTATTTGAGCATGTTTTACGAGGCTTTAACTTCAACTTACTACTACTATATCAAATTCCAATCTTCCTCCGGAAAGATGGACATTCTTAAGGAAAATTAGAAGGCCGCTAGAGCCTATTTTTCTTTTTTCCTTTCATATGTTTAATGTGAATGCTTAAAGGTGAGGTTTCAGGTCTTATACTGTATTCATGAATGCTTCATATAGTCTATTTGGTGTTTTAAGCTGATTGATTTATATGGATTTTTGGGAAAGGGAACGAGGAAGAAGAAATTACTCAAAATTTCGTAAATTATGATTTGATGTTTGCTGCAGATGCAAATCTTTGTTAAAAAATCAGACGGAAAGGCCGTGGCCCTAAACGTGGAGAGGTGTGAGACGATTTACAGAGTAAAAAGAAAGTTGGAGGATAAGGAAGGAAGCCCTGCTGATTTTGTGCAGACATGCATGGGGAAAGCAGCTGGGCAATTGGGCTACCCTTGCGTACTATACAATCCCAGAGGAGAGGAGTCTACTCTGGATCTCGTGACACGAAAAAGATTGCCATTGATATATGTTAAGACCTTGAATGGCAAAATTATCATCGCTTTGGGGATTGTGGGATTGGAGACAATAGACGATGTTAAGGCAAAGATTTATCATCCCACCAGAAACGCAATGTCTCATCTTTGATGAAAATCAAACCCTCACATTGGATGGAGTCGACTACTCCAATTGGAGGTGCGTGGTGGTGACTGCTAAAATGTGTGCTCATGACTAATAATTTTGATGTTTTTTTTTTTTTTTTGAGAATCTGATTATAATTCCTGAGGTGTGCATTTCAGTAGAATGATTTAGGATTTGTGTTTATCATCTGAAAGTTTTTCTTTGAATTTTATTTAACCATTTCAACTCTGGCACTCTAAAGAAAATATGGATTGTGTTCTGCATGTATTATGGTCTTCTAGCTCAGCCCGCAACCCAAACCACTCCCACCAAGGCTACGAGTGATGGAGAGGTGTGTATCGAGTATATGCAGAGCTTAGACTCTTTTTTCCAAAGTATTTTTACTTTTATTCTATATATGTTACTATATTAAACGTGTATTAATTGTTTGCATGCCAGAATCTCAAGCCCGTCCTCCTTCCTCCGTGTTGAACGAGCTAGAAACGTGCAATGGCCACAGCTCGCAGCAAGGAGAAGGAACTGTTTTCTGCTCAATGTGCCTCTTATGAAAGGCAGATGAAAGCTGAAACTAAGAAAACTAAAGAAGAGCTTATGGGCTGCTGGGAGAAGAAACTAGGGGCTAGAATGACGCACAAGAATATAGTGTTTTCTGCTCCTTATGAAAGCCAGGTTAATGCCTTGGAAGCTGAAAATAAGAAAATAAAAGATGAGCTCAATCGCGATTGCTAGAGCTGTTGGCTATGCTGAAGGCTTAAAGGAAGGGAAGTCAAAGAGGCTCCATCATTTGACTGATGCTTCTATGCAATACTTGGACTATGGCTTTGACAGCTGCCAGAAGCAAGGATTTGTGGGGCGACTGAATAAGGGTTCTGCCCTTAAGGAATAGAGCTAGCTAGCGTCCCTTAAAGTTATGGCAGGCGGCTCAGTAGCAGATTTTGACTAGCTTGTTTTGCTCCTCTTATCGTGTTAGTACCACATTTTGGCAGGTTAATATGCTTTCCCATCACCAGGTCTGTAATGTTAACAAGGAGAAATACTGAGGCATGCACGAAAGTAATGACAACATTTTCTAGCTACCTAATCCAGTTGCCAATATGTATTCTGTTCGTCATCATAGTTTTTGTTGTGAATTTAAGATATAAGTAAAAACAATTATTAAATCCCAAGGGGGTGATTGCCCCCGGTGCTCCTAACTTTCTCGCTGTACCTTTGGTCGGTTGTGTAAATTTGGTTGTATCGGCTGTTTCTAATGGCAGGGAAACGGGGATTGCTTTAAAGGATTACCATAAACCCAAAAAATACAGAAGCATCGGAATAAGAATGAAAATTCAAGCACAGCAGCCTCCATCACAAAACATCGCAAATTCAAGCATTTCTTCAACCCCCATTGGAATAAGGACGGAAATTCAGGCACAAAAGTATCAGAATAAGGATGAATACTTTGAAGAACTCAATGTGTTTTATTCAATTTTGAAGACCAGAATTGTTATGGCAGAGACCAAACATATCCTGTCCACCATTGAGTTTTATTCAATTTTGAAGAACTCAGTTAACAATGCGCAACAAATTGAAGAACCCACCTCAAATTGTATCCAAGATTGAAGAACCCACAGTGAGTTTGTATCCAATTTTGAAGAACCTACCATGAGTGAGTATAGGAACGAGAGCAGAGTTGGACAGATTAGATCCGAGATCGTAGACACAGAGAGATAACTTTTTAGGAAGGTGGAGAAGCAGAGGAGCCGCTGGGAAGAAGGGTTCGATACTCACTCACGGAGGAGCCGCCGGGAAGAAACACAATAGTGGTATCAGGTGCATACAGTGACCGAACTCACCGCACGAGAAATAGGGAGCGCCAGACGGAGGCGGCGCAATGGGGCAGCGGCTGTCGATTGAGGCAGGAGTAGTAAGCCATTGTAGAAGTCATATATGTTGTGCGAGTGGAGGAGCAAATAACATATATTGAAGACTACAGTAAATTAGGCGTAATAAGTCCTTTCTTTGTACCGGTTACTTGATTTGTATTGCCTACCAAACAATGCAGGGTTAAGATAAAAAATTGTAATATTAGTTTTGTATTAGCTACCAAACACGGTCTAAGATTGAGTTTATTTTACGTACTAGGATAGTAGGGAAGAAGACTAAAATAAATTTCCATAATATTTATTTACTTAATTAAATAAATTTGGATAATATTTATTTATTTAATCCGCTTATTTTGACAGGATAAAAATCAGTGTAAGTTAAAATCAGATCACATAAGATTACTCGGTCTTAATAAACCCCCGGCCCAAGTAACACTTGGTTCACATCACACAACACTTTTGCCGCAAAGTAAAAATATCCTATCTGCCACTCATTTCCAAAGTTACTGACACTCATTTCTTGAGCTTCTGGGAAATGAGAAACCTATCTGCCACTATTATTTTCAACCTTGTTTCTATGGATTAGCAATTTTAATCTCAAATCTGTGGATCTCGAGCTCCTCATCTGTTCTAATTCTTCTATCTTCTTTGGGGTGCTTGTAATCAAGGTGAATGCAAAAAGGTGAGCGAGCTTTTCTGCGCTTAAACTCTATGGTTCGATGCTTTATAGTCTCGTTTGTTTTTGGGCTGACTGGTTGATTAACCTCGAGTTGAGTCGAGAGTTTCCGCGTTTTTCACTCTCGAAATTTCGAGTCTGAAAATTATGTTAATCTTGTTTTGGGGTTTTGCAAATTGCCTATGAAAAGGGTACGAGGAAGACAAAAGGAACTATAGGCTAGCTAATCAACTTTCGATTAATCAAAATCTCCACTACAATTTGATATTTGTTGCAGATGCAAATCTTTGTTAAGAAACTCCAGGGCATGGCCACCGCTCTCACTCTAAATGTGAAGAGCAGCGAGACGATTTATAGTGTAAAGAGAAGGTTGGAGGACAAGGAAGCAATCTCTAGTGATTTTGTGCAGATATTGATTTATGGGGGAAAGCATCTTGATGATCTGCGCACCCTTGCTCACTACAATATCGTGAAAGATTCGACGCTCCATCTCTTGACACGAAAACGACTGCCACATATATATGTCAAGAACGTGATTACCAGGAAGATCATCACTTTGTCCATTGTGGGCTTGAGCACAATAGACGATGTGAGGGCCAAAATTCATGAGCTGGAGGGCATCCCACGAGATGAGCAATGCCTCTACTCTCCTGGCAGAAAGATTGATGAAAATCAGACTCTATTAGAAAACCAAATTGTAATGGAGTCTACTCTTCATCTTGTTCATCGGCTTAGAGGTGCGAGCTTATGACTAATAGTTTGTTGAATATGAATTCCTTTTTTGAAGATGTGCCTACTGCATTTTCCTAAGGTGTGCATTTGAGTAGAGTGATTTATGTGTTGGACTTGTGTTTATCATCTATGGGCATTTTAAGGTTTTTGGGTAATTCTTTGTGTGGTCTGTTTGGACTAGTTTGAACATTTCTTGTTAGTTTAGATGTTAGACTGAGAACTTGTTAGCTAGGTTTTCAACTATATAAGATCCTCTCTTTCTCCATAGGCAGTGTGTCCCAATCAATGCCTAGTGAACTTGCACTACAAAATGTCTCGTCTCAAGGCCGATTCAACCTGCGTAAGCGTCCTGCACCACAAGTAGCTACAGAACAAAACAGAAGAGCTAGGCCGGCAACCCCCAAAAGCCAAATAGATGGGCTTGCAACCCAAACCACTCCCAGCAAGTCTACTGCGATGAGCCATTCCATCTTCCACACAAGTGATGGAGAGGTGTGTGCTGAGTATATCCAGGGCATAGCCACTTCTGCTGACCGCCAAGCTATGTCTCACAACACATATGAGGCAAAGCTCAATGTGTTTGCTCTCTACCAGGCCAAGGTTGCTGCTACTTCTTTTCTAATATTTTCTATTCTATTCTGTTGTAGCACTAAACTTGTATTGTATCCATGCATAGGCCACTGCTGCTCTCAGTGACCTGATGCCAGAAATTCGATCTCGTCCTCCTCCCTCGGTGTTGACTGAGTTAGAAGATGTAAAACGTAAAATGGTCACTGCTCGCAGCAAGGAGAAGTTACTAAAGACCACCATCTCTAGACTGACACACGAGAATAAAGTGCTCTCTGCTCAGTGTGCCTCCTGCAAAAGCCAGCTCCTTGCCTTGGAAGCTGAAAATAAGAAAACCAAAGAAGAGGCTACGATTGCTTGCAGCAAGAAGAAGAAACTAGAGGTCACCATCTCTAGACTGGCACACGAGAATAAAGTGTTTTCCGCTCGGAGTGCCTCTTACGAAAGCCAGGTCATTGCCTTGGAAGCTGAAGATAAGAAAAGTAAAGAAAAACTTATTGTTGCTCAGAGCAAGGAGAAGGAACAAGAGGCCATCATCTCTAGACTGACACACGGGAATGAAGTGTTTTCTGCTCGGTGTACCTCCTATGAAAGCCAGGTTCTTGCCTTGGAAGCTGAAATTAAGAAAATAGCACAAGTACTTGTAGTTGCTCAGAGCAAGGAGAAGGAACAAGAGGCCACCATTGCTAGACTGAGGCACAAGAATGAAGTGTTTTCTGCTCAATGTGCCTCCTACGAAAGCCAGGTTGTCGTCTTGGAAGCTGAGTATAAGAAAACTAATGAAGAACTTATGGTTGCTGATAAAAAGTTCTATACAGGAGCTAGAGCAGCTGGCTATGCTGAAGGCTTAAGGGAAGGTAAGGCGAAGTGGCTGAAATCCGTAGAATTCCTCAACCATTTAACTGATGCCTCTATGCAATACTTCAACCATGGCTTTGACAGCTGCCAGAAGCAAGCAGAGCAGCAAGGATTTGTGGGCCAACTAAATAAGAATTCTGCCCTAAAGGAAGCCCCCTTCTTAAAGGATGGGAGTCTAGTGCCCGGCCAGAGTAACTGTCCCTCGAAGATGGAAGACGCAGGAAGGAATACCTTGCAGATTTTGGACTAGCACGTTTTGCTCCTCTTCTCGATCGGTTCTGCTCTCTTTCTCATAGGACTATTATTTAGATTTTGACAGGTTGTTAATCTTAACGAGGAGAAATCCTGACTTCTCCTAGCTAGCTAATCTTGTTGAAAATTGTATGTTCTTTTCATCATCATGGTTTCTGTATTTTCAATGCTGATTGGCTGTTGTGGTGTAAATCTGGTTATCCTCTGGTTGTTTCTAATAGTAGGGGATCATTTTACTGTTAGGTAAATATATTTAATTTTGGTCATATTTATGTTTGGACACTTAGAAAATTTATGCAGAAATAGGATAATTAGGTCTTTATATAAAATTTCTTATTATAAAATTACTCAATCTCGACTCGAACTTGAACTCTAAGTAGTTAGAGCTAGAGTTCCGCTCGTGTGTAAATTTTTAAGTTCGTGAATACCTCGAGCGCAATTTGAAATAAGCTCGTCTATAAATTAATTAAAAATAGTTCGAGTTCAGAAAATTCGACTCAAAAAACTTGATTTGAAAAGTTCGGCTTATAAGCTCGTTAAAAACTTAAAACTTACACAAAAATAATATAAATTTTTTATTTGGTTGTATCTTATAAAAGAATATGTGTAAAGTAAAATTTGTTCAGTTTCAATTGAATAACTTTTACCCTTTAATGAAAATAACTAATACTCTTTAGTGAAACCATGCATGTTCTTCTTACCTTTCAACTCATACTCTTTAAATCAAGAGAGATCAATAGAAATGAATGATATTAATCGTGATGACAAAAGAATATGACTTATAATACAAAAAAGTAATTAGTCGTCATAACAGAAGAGTATTACTTATATTATAAATTAAATTAATAGTTATGATAACTTTGTCATGTAGAGATTCATTTAATAAATATATACATTTTCATAATGAATTAGTTTCACATGAGTTTAAATATCAATATAAAATATATAATGTAATATAATTGAATTATTTGTGAATTTTCGATTCTAATTGGTATCAAATTGGTATAGGTGATATTGTTCAATAGAAATAAGTATACAAAATCTACTACGAACAAGTTTCACATTATGAAATGGAACACTGGATTCATTTCATACATTGTTAGCATTAGACTTATAAACTTAAATCATAACATAAAATATTATAATATCAATAAATGCATGTAATGATATTAGTTTTATATTAAGAAAAACTTTTACAAAAGTCCTACTCAAATAAGTAATATTATTTAGTGAAACAAATCTAATTTATTTTGCATCAATCTTTAGTCAAACTGGTGTAAGTGATACATCTCAATTTTCTACTTAATCGGCACGAATCTAAATTTTTATTAGGGGCACTTACATTTGAGGGCATTTATAAAGACCAAAACATAATTTAAGGTTCATTGCTATTTGAGTTACAAATAGAGTCAAAAGTACTATTCATCTTTGATAGCAATTGTTCACATCTGATTTGATTAATTTTTTTACTGTTCATAACTGTAACAAAAACTTTTCGATCAACATAATTCCGACGAGATGCGACAATATTTTTAAATATGCATATGTATTTTTAAATTTTTATCTATAATTTACATGTCACTGTTCACGTTTTCTGACTGTTACTATTCATAATTTTTAATTTTTTTTATTGATATCTTTTTTGGCGAGATGCGACAATACTTTTTTAAGCAACTACACTTTATTTTAGCATTCTTTATCATAAATATCTTTTCTTAAACAAAATAAAAATAAAACTTTATGAAAAATTTATTTCGGGGATTCTTATATATTTTATGAAAAAACTTACATGAGATCGTTTCGTGACATGCGATCAGTATAAATATGTCACTTATTAATAAAAAATTATCACTTATAAAAAGTGATAAATTTTCTAATAAAACATAATAATATTATCAAGAAACATAATAATCATTTTTAATAAAAATATTATAATTTTTATTAAACATTTCTCACTTTTTAAAAATAATAATAGACTGATCTCATATCACGAGAAGTCTCACACAAGACTTGCTAATTTTTATATGATGTCCCACGCGGGGGAGTAATTTCTTAGTCGATTATTTTAATTTTTTTGGCTATTATCATTCATTACTGTATTTCATGTAGGGATGACAACGGGGCGGGTTTGAAACGGGTTTGGTCTGTCCCATGACCCGTCCCGCCAGGAATATTTTAGACCCAGAACCGACTTCGTCCGGCCTCAATTTGGAATTAGACCCGCTACCCACCTATTTTTTAATTTATATCGTATTTATATGCTCATTGTTAAAGTTTAACATAGATTTAAAGTTTAAAATATGATATGTATTTGAATGATTTAAACAACAATAAATACACAATATAGTTCATTACAAGTTTTAACATGCTAAATCTAAATATTGAAAATCATACATATATTGTTCATTAAAAATTAAAATGATAACAAAAATGAACCCTAGTTTGTAAAATTTATGTTCGTGAGTTTATGAGCATATCTAATCTAATATTTTAATGAATATGTTAATTAATAGCCTAATTTTTATATATTTAATTGTACATATATAATATATTCATTTAACTATATATATTTAATTTAATATATATATATATATTATACGGGAAGGGTTCGAAGTGAATTTGTCTAATACCAGAATTCGTTCTAGACCTGGTGAATTTTTTATCAAATGGAATCAAACTCGCCCCAAAACCCATTTGATCGAGGTATTTATCTGATCCATACAGAACACATATATGACAAAATAGTCGAGCTACCATGATTGGGTGTCCAAAGGCGATCCACGGAGCATTTCCGAGCAAAAACCAGAGTAATAGTGGGTCCCCCACACCTGCCGAACATCCGAGAAGAGCTCGGATGAGGGGCGCAACTAGCACACATGTGAGCTTATATGATCAGACGATTAGAATGGTCCTCGTGAGGAACGAACAAAGAAGCTTGAGCATGGACCACTCCGGGCAAGAACGATTAGCCTCCGAGCAACCATTGGCCCGAGCAGCGGACCACTACAGATTTTGTCCACGAAATAAATGATGTCTTGATCAAAAGATTTTGTGGAGAAGAAACTACGTACTTTAGTTGTGATGAAAGCATAAACACTTATATTATACCTGACCAACAAGAATTGTTCCACTCTTTAACTCCTCAAGATCTTCCTCCTCACATATTGACTTTGAAAATAAATGCACCAATCATATCGCTAAGAAATATTAATCCAACTGAAGGCCTTTGCGATGACACACACTTGCTTTGCAAAGGTTTTGATAGAAATATTGGTTTTGATAGAAATATTATTTATGCTGAAATTGTTAATACTCATATATGCTCATTGTTAATGCTCAACATAGATTTATATGCTCATTGTTCACTGGTCAATATATATATGTAAACAAAAATAAAGGTTGGAGTGTTATCTCACTCTTCTGGGAATATTGACATAAAGACATCTCTTTTGTGAACATATTACCGGAGTTCTCTACCGTTATTCCTCTTATCCTCTGATCAAATGACAAGATTGAATTCCAGTCTTCTATCAATGAGCTAATTATTTAGTCAAAACAAGTTGCAATGATTTATTTTGTTATGCTAATATGATTCTTTATTTATTACATTAATAGAAATAATTTAGGTTCTAATTTGAGATGATTTTTAATATTTTTATTGTAAATTTTTTACTTATTCTATATTTTTTCTGAATGTTTGTATACAAGTTGAAGCTAGAAATGAGGATTTAAATTCATTTCAGTATAATTTAGAATTATAGTTTTTCATTGTTGAGCTAATTATTCTGCATATTTTTCTTGAGATATACTATGATTTTTTATAAGTGCTTCTTGTTGTTTCACTTTGCAAGATGAATTAGAGACAAAGCTTTGCATGTGTTTTGTAATTGTTACTCCCTCGGTCCCGTAGGAATTTGCACCCTACGGGACGACACATTTTTTAAGGAAAATGTGTTTTATATATAAAGTAGTGGTATATGGATAAATATGTGTATAGATTTGTGAGTGTGCACGTAAATCAATGCTTTCTTTTTTAGTAGTGTGCAAATTTGTGTGGGACGTCCAAATAAGGAAAGTGTGCAAATGCCTGTGGGACAGAGGGAGTACTATATACTTTCTATTCATTAGAATTTAATTTTTTTGTTATTAATTTTTAATCATCCTCTTTTTTATATACATTTTTAAAAAATATTTTGTTAACCT
Organism: Prunella vulgaris; assembly: GCA_026898435.1. NCBI lineage: Eukaryota > Viridiplantae > Streptophyta > Magnoliopsida > Lamiales > Lamiaceae > Prunella > Prunella vulgaris. Next base: position 406,710 of record JAPKLY010000319.1, read on the forward strand.
TATTATTTCCTACTTTAATATTAATATTGCTACTTTAATTAGCATTGTAGTGTCTGGGTGAGCACTTCAATTCTTGAGGTGCACCCTCACTAGTAATATAAAGAGTAGAATGTGTTACAATAAGAAAAAATATTAGTTTGGGGCAGTAAAATTTAAGGGCAATTTATACAGTAAAAATTCAAAATTAGGACACAAATTTACCCTAGTTATTAATAGGAGCAAAAATTACTATTCATTTATATTAATATCACTATTCATTGATGTGACAATTACTGTCATCGATTTTAGATCATATTTCATCTGTCACGAGAAAACTCTTCACTGAAAATATTTTCCGGCAATATTCGTCTACACTTTTGAATTTCATACAATACACTAGTAATTGTGACTGCATTATGTATTTCGACAGACATATATTTTAGTGAGTCGTATCTATAATTTTGAATATCTTACAATACTACACTTATTTTGTTAGCATTACAAAAAAATGTGTCTGCATTTTATGTATTTTTACAATAATACATCCAATTATGACTGTACATATGAACCTTTTACAATACTTTTAATGCTCACCAAAAAAAATATGCAATTTTATAATTCTTAGCCTACACTGGTAGAAAAGATGCAAAAAAGAGTGCAAAATCAATAAACCTAGAGCAAAATAAAAAATATAAAACTAACTATCATCACTTTCAAATGCCTCACCAGAACAAAAAAATGAACAAAACCCAATCGACCATATTCTAACCTTGTACATCTCTTCTTCCTCAACCATGGATACTATGCACCCAACCGTCATAAAAAACTTCTCTACAATCTACAACACCAAAACACTTAAACTGAAATTTAACCCCAATTTTCGATGTCGATTGAGAAAGAGCCCCCAAAATTTGAGCTTGAAACACCACTACCATCGTCACGCTCATCGCGACAGTGATGAGCCCCCAAAATTTTTGCCCTAGTTTTGACACACATATTTATTTTTATAATTTTTACATTTTGTTCTTACAAATACACAAATTTATCTATATAGTAATACGAATTGGGGAACAAATTTGTGTTATTATATGTATAAATATTTATTTATCCTTAGAAAAATATATGTTGTACTTATAGTTACATATAATGTATTAAAAATGTATTAGTACATTAACAACATATTATCGATATAAATCAATGAAAAGAATAAAAAATAAATTAAGAAAATACATATTTGTTCTTGCAAAAATGCATATTCTCCTTATAGTTACAAAAAGTTAATTTTCTAAGGATTAATAACATAGATTTTGTCTTTCAGTAACCCATATATATACATACTAACAAAGTCTGAGAGCGAATTTTTAAATTTGTGACATAATATAACTTGATTTTCCTTAACCGCGGCGGTGGTTCCTGAGAAGGAGACAGTAGCCCGGGGGCAATCGCAGCGCAAACATTCACTCCCACAGAGGCACATGTTTTGCGCCACCAGCTCAATTCTCCAGAAAACACGATTTATCACAATCCTCCATAGCTCTTGCAGCATGCTTTTATTTGCCATTTGCTTTGGCCTCACCGTCGTCAGGTTCATGCAGCTTCTCGTGGCACATTAGAGCAAACTGAAAATCCAAAATCATTAATTAATTAATTGGAAACATCAATTATTCAGTTAATTAATTTGATAATAAAAAACTAAAGAGAGTGAGAGTGTAGATTATGTGTGGGCCCCCATGACCATAAAAAACATCGTTATAATGCACCGGAAGGAACGAGAGACACGATATACTCAATTGTGAAAGTATAATTCCAACCTGCTAAAAATATCCTTATATGTTAATTAAAGCATTCCAAAATACACAACCTATTCAAAGCAGAAGCATAATGAGTGAATAGCTAGCTTGCTTAACGATTGAGTGAAATCATAATGAGTGAAAGATGTCATATATTGTTGAGAAATAATCATTAATTTCAACCACTTAGGGCTCATTTGGTTCGTAAGATAAAAGTATCTATCCGTCGAAAACATGCATGTTTTCGACGGATAGATATTTTTATCTTACGAACCAAATGAGCCCTTAGCCTTCATAAATATCAATTTTGCTCCAAGTTGGCCTTACCAATTCTTTCACATATTCTATTATTGTAAATATTTTTTTTTAAATCACTTTGAATCGACTTGCCTTACTTTACGTTCTTGAGCATCAAAGTAAAAATATTTGATGAATATATAGCAATATCCAACATGATCTCATTCCTTGCATCTATAAATTCGCATTCCAAGGTCAATAGTAAAGTCTTGGGGAAGACTAAAGGAAAAACATTTGAGTTGAAATGCTAAATAGAAAATCATGTATCATTATAAAGATATAAAGTATTAATTAAAATCTAGAAAAAATAAATAACACATGGCACGGAGATTCTACATGGCTTGGGGTCTAAATATATATACCAAATAAAAAACAGTAAAAATAAAATAAAAGTTGAAGCTATATAGTTAAATTTTAGAGTTGAAAATTTTATGACAAAAAAAGAAAACTGATCGTGTAAAAGTGAATAAAGACATAAATATAATACATCAAATATTAATATAGTAGTCAATATTTACATACCTATAGCACTAAATAACTACACATAATCCTTTACACATAATAAACATCTTGTTTTACAAATATGAAATCAAAATAATAAAATCAGATTATCCAATATCAAATATAAAGTCAAGATCTCAAATTTAACACACTTAGAACTCGATTGTTCCAAATTACTTATGTAAATATATTATTTTGCATAAATTTGAACTTGTTTAGATCGATATAAATTATTAGATGCAATATCAATTTACCAAATTGTTATTCAAAATTTCAACCATATCCTTCTCTAAATACAAACTTACTTATATAATGCAACACCAGTAAAACATATGCACTCATCAATCGATTGAATAGATCATACTTTACCCATTTGAATTAAACAAATTTTACTTTTTAAAAGAATAGATTATATACCTCTGTGATTATCATTAATAGAGAACTATTGGAAAAGACGACTAGATGGGTCCTCACCTTCTGATCCCGACGAAATAGTTCCTTTTCTTTGTAATTTCCTTTATCAATGAAGATTGTTTCCTCCATCTGAGTGTATAATATCTTGACGAGTCAGATAACATAAAAATATTAACAAAATAAAAAAAAGGATAAAGAATTGATCAAATACTAAAAAAAAAAAACCATACATCTTCATCGGATAAAATCATGATGCTTCTCCTACAGATTCATTTGGTACCTCAGACGTATCTGAATGATTACAACTAAACAACTTATGTCTCAGATCTGTGCTTCGACTAAGAGTAGAAAAATAGGGGGCCGCGGCTGAAAAGATATATGAAAATTAGATTAGGGTTTCGTTCAAGGGAAACTTTTCTTTTGTACCGAGAAAATTTTGTGATTGAAATGACAAAAATACCCTGATAGTTAACCGTAATTCTGTGAAGTATCTATATTTCATAATGTACAAACTTGTCCATATATTTCCTTTTGTTAAAAATTAAAAATTATCAATATTTAATGAATATTTCTTAAATGAAAAAATTACTCAAAATAACAACCAACATCAAAATTTTATTACAAAAAGTATCTATTTGAAATACACTTAATCACAAATATTAAAAATTATATTATATTATATATTACCAAACTATTTAGAATATAAATATGAAAATTTAGGAGTTATTTATAAAAACCTGAAAATAATTTTAAAACTATAAAGATAAATAAGAGAACTCAAGACAAAAGAAAATTGGAAAAGTATAGAAAAAAATTCTCAAAATCTTTTATAAAGATGTAAAACTATTCTAAGACTGATTAACATTTGCAACTTTAAAAAGAATTGAGGTATATGTAGAAAAAACTATTATAATTAACTTTATGGGAATAAATCATGATATATCTCGTACAGATTCATTTGTTGCCAACTAGTCTCCTAATATTTTAGATTTTGTGCTCCAAATGTAGTTATGGGGTGCGGCGATTGAAATTGATGGGGATGTGTTTTTTTCTTTTATATGTCATTTTAAATTCATTATTGAAATTTTTTGGTAAAAATAAATAATTTTTTTTGATGAATATCTTTTAATTACATAAAATAAAAACTTATTATAAAATGTATCTATTGGTTTTAAACATACTGAATTAGAAAAAACTAAAAATTGAATCACATTACTTAAAATAAAATCATATACACAAAATTATCAAGAATATAAAAATCTATTTTTAATTACAAGTAGATTATGAAAATTGAATATAATATTAAATTTTAATGATAAAAAGCGAAATAAAAAAATAACTGATATCGAAAAAATCTCAAAAATATTTTTAAAACATATAAGACTATTTTATATATGATGTGATATACTACCTCCGTCCCCCAAATGTTTGCGGTACTTTTGGGGGGCACAACTTTTTAAAAAAAGTGTAATGAGTATAATGTGTATGGTGGAGATTATAAGTTAAAATTTTTAAAGGTGGAGATTTAAAGGAATATTTCCATTTTAGGAGTATACAAATTTTTGTGGGACAAACTTAAAAAGAAAGTATGCAAACTTTTGTGGGACGGAGGTAGTAACAAATATAGCATTTTATTACTACCTCTGTTCACGAAAAATACGCTCAGATATTTGCACGTGGTTTAATGCAATATGTCGGAAGGTATTACGGAATATTGTGAGGTCCGATATGAATAAATAGAATATCTTTGGAGAGTATATATGTCATATGTACTTTCCAAAGACATTCTCTTTATTCACATCGGATGTCACAATATTCCGTAATACTTTTCGACATATTGCATTAAACCACGTGCAAATATCTGAGCTTATTTTTCATGGACGGAGGGAATATAAAAATATTAAATAAAATTACTCTAAATATTTTTTAAAATATAAAGAAATAAAGTACAGAAATATATTCTAATTAGTGAAATGGGATTCGATGTCGGTGTCCTTACTCCATCTTCTAGCTACATACCATTTTTGCATAACTTATCTCTTCACTCACTTCAGAATTCATTCAATACCTTTGAAATGAAGGTATGCACGTTGGAGTCGGGAATAGGGCCAGTCTTAGGACTACTTTCTTTCCTTGATGACTTCCCTTCGGGCTTGTTTGCAAATTCATTTTAAAAGTATAAAATTATTTTTTCTCAAAGTTGGTGAGACCCAACTTTTCAAATAAAAAAGTAATTATAAGTTGTCAATTGTATTTACAAACAAGTTCTTCATCTTGTACTACCTTGGATGTAGAAATCTCTTCTTTTTTTTTTAGTGCAGAAAAGGTGTCTCCATCCAAGGTCCTTGTGAGCCTAATTTGCCATTGTTTGCTCAGAACTTCAGCTGTTGAAAAACGAATAAGATTATTATTTTGAATGTAATCACAAAACCCCTCAAATTAAAAGTGTAAAGTATTAGCTGTCAGGTTAGTTAAAAGCCTACTTGTTAGGTAGCTTAGGTACCTAACATGTTAGTTTGTTAGGCTGCAGGCCACTTGAAAAACGAAGATCAACTAGCCTGTGAAGAGAAATTAGACTAATGTATAAATGATAAATGCACCCACCATTTGATAAAGATAACATTAAGTGCCTAAGTCCAATTAAGCTGCTTTAACATATTAGTTTTATTCTTTAGAAAAGAATAAAATACTTTTAGTTAATAAAGCAATGTCATCAGAAGTGTTGGAATATATATATCAATAACATCAGTATGTGAATCTACTTTAGTAACATATGAAGATTTTTTTTAGCACTATTCGAAGCTCATCTTTAAAAATTAAAACCTTTTTATCATTTGAAGACTCTTCTTTTTTAGAAAAATTCATTTTATAAGTTTTCAAAATACTTATAAGTTCATTTTGACTCATAAAATTAGTGTCTTTTGTTTCTTCTATAGCACAAATTTTAGAATCAAAATACTAAGGAACTGTGCGTTAAATTTTATGTACTAACCTTGTGTTGGATATTGACTCACCAAGTGAATGAGATACGTTGGCAATATCAGTGATCATCCCGTTGTATGATGAAATGTGTTCATCTTCTTTCATCCTGATGTTTTCGAACTTGGTTCCAAGCATTCGAAGTTTTGTCCTTCGAAAACTTTTTTATCATTCACAGTATTTTTGCAATCGATCCTAAGAATCCTTTGCAGAGATACAATTTGAAATAATTTTAAACATTGATACATTCGTAGATGTAAAAATGACATTGAGGGCTTTCGAATTGCAACTTGCTAAGTATTTCTTCATTCGTCCAATCCAACTCTCTTTTGATCGTAGCATCATTGTCGTAAAAAACTAGAGTTTTGGGTTGATTCAATGCGGATAACACACTTCTTCATGCACGTTTATCAATAGATTTGATTAGATTTTCAATAGGCATAATTTGTACCAATTGAAACAGGGTGTGACTGTGTACATATTCTGTTTTGCAGAATGTTATTAAGAATATTGGAACAAAATAAAAAACAATGACACATCGGGAGACTTAAACAGAAATTGCAAACGAAATTAAAAAAAATTCATACACTATAAATAGTGTATGAGTGCCATGACAAAACTTCACTAAAATGAATAGTGATACAAATAATAAACAATTAGATCGGACACATGAGATATAAATAGAAAACAAACTCCGTAAATATGATATATAAAATGTATGTCTAACCTATCACTAGGCTAATCACAACTCTATAGAAAGTTGTGTGTTGTTAAGTGCGAAAGGTATTGAACAACAATGTTGTGAAGCGCGGTAGCAATCAAATAATGTGAAGAACAACCTTAATTAGAACCTAGGAAGTCCAAGGTGGCTTTTGCCAGCTTTTAATTTCTCAGAATTGCAGATGCAAATATTTGTTAAGAAACCCGATGGCAAGACCGTCACTCTGATCGTGGAGAACGGTGAGCTGATTTCTAGTGTGAAGAGAAAGTTGGAGGATAAGGATGGAATCCCCAGTGATGTTGTGCAGACACTAAACTATGCGGGAAAGCAGCTTGATGATGGCCACATCCTTGCCGGCAATAATATCTTGAAAGATTCCACTCTCCATCTCTTTTTGTCACGAAATATATTGCCACGTATATATATCAAGATCGTGGATGGGGAAACAATCACTTAATCCACTGTGGGTTTGAAAACAATAAATGATCTCAAGGCAAAAATTTATGAGCTGGAGGGCATCCTGCCAGATGCGCAGCGTCTCATCTTCGATGGTCGACTGCTTGATGGAAGTCAGAATCTTTCGGAATGGACTCTACTCTTCTTCTTTTTCCTCGATCAAGAGGTAAAATGAGTGTTTATGACTAATAATATGAATTCCTAGTATATTGAAAATATGTCTGCTACAAATTACAATTGCTAAGGTGTATAATTAAGTAGAATGATTATATGTTGGCCTTAGGATGAGACTGCCAATCATCTGAGGGCATTTTACAGTAGAGTGAACCTTGCAATTCTCAATTGTTGTTTATTTTACAACTAGTACATATTATAGGGGATCTTAATCTGAGAGCTTGTTATGTTTTCGATGGTGTGTTCTTGGAAGATGAAACGTGATGATTTATTGTTGCAGGTACAATAATAAATCGTGAAGGCCCCCAATTGGTAAAAACAACAAGATCTAAACTAAGTGTATCTAGTTTATGACTCTGGTAATAATTGAATCGGGGTGTGTACGTATTCTGTTTTTCATAATGTTATTAAGAATGTTGGAACAAAATAAAAAACATTGACACAGCGAAAGATTTAAACAGAAATTACTAACAAAATTTAAAATTTTTCATATACTATAAATGGTGTATGACGCGTGCACGATTTTTAACAAAAAAAAGTAATGAGTAGAATGTATAGAATGGAGATTGTGAGATACAAATTTTGAGGGTGGAGATTTAAATAAATTTTTTTATTTTGGGAATATGAAAATAATTATGGAATATTTTTTTTTTAAAAATATGTAAATTTTGTGGGAGAGATGCATTTAGGGCACTCCCAACGGTTGGTGGGAAATTTACCACCAAATTCACTAATTTGCTACAAAATTTGCCACCAACAGTAAAATCATCTCTAATCATAAAATTCAAATCTCAACTCAATGAGAATATTTTTTTAGAATATTCTTACTTTAATAAAATTTATTTTTTATTTTATTATTGTATATGTATAATTAATTTTATAATTTGTTATTTATATTTAAATCTTTAAAAATTAAATCAATAATAATTTATATTTTATTTGTTTAGTTATGCTTTGGTATTTTATTCATGTATTTCTTATTGTGTTTTAGCATTGTATTTTTTTATGTTCTATCATTTTATTTTTAATGTTGTAATTTTTTTTAAATTTAAATACTAATATTTATTTTAATTAATTACAATTTTAATTTTTTATTTAAATACAATTATTATTTATATTTTAATATTTAATTTTTATATCACAGAATATTATAAATAAATTTAACATTAATACCTAATATTACTACATAGTATTATATTTACCTAAATAATAAATCACATAATAAATTAAGAAATAAATATATGCATATTGTTGATGGGCGAGCCACTCGAGGTGAATCAGAGAATCAGGAGGTCGCCTCTGCCATTCTAGAGCTCGCCCCGAGCTCACCCCATACCCTCGTGAAGGCGTTAGAGCTCGCCCCAGAGCTCGCCCGAACCACCTAAGCCCGCCTCTGAGCTCGCCTGTCAGTCAATAGGACCCCGATGCCGCGCTCTTTTTCCCTCCGTCCGGTTTATCCACAAGGGTGGTTTACGGCTAGGTTTTTAATGAGGCCCATCTAGTCTAAGGCATAGTAGTAGGACGAGGCGTGATAGGAGAAGCAGTGTGAGAGATCAAGACGAGGGTAAGGAACCCTCGTCAACACCGGAAGCCACATAGGCTCATAAGGTGCCGTCTCACACTCACACACCTATAAATAAGACCTCTCTTGTACTATTCAAAAAATATTCTCACATTTCACACAATTAATACAAACCTCACTACAATATTTCTCTCTCTAAACTTTCTACTCTCCCTCTTCATATTATATCCAAGAACATAAAATCATAAGATTATTATTTGATAGAATTAATCCGTCGTAAAATCACATAATCAAACATCGATTAACAAATTCTATCAACACATATTATAGATAAAATATAAAAAAAAACACTTTGCGTCAGGAACAGTGTGGCATCAATGACAATTTGCATCTCAATTTGCGTCAACCTTTGGAGGCAGCTTTGGTGGCAATTAGCGATTTGCATTCTCATTTGCGTCACCGTTGGGGATGCTCTTACAAATGCTTTTTCGTTTGCAGTTACAAATGCTTATGTTCCAGTTTATTCTATTTTTATTCAACGGTTAAAAAAATAGCATTTTCAAACAAAATTAAGTATAAATAGTTGTAATATATTCAAACAATAGTTCAAGTCATTTAATATTCCTTTTGTTCCATATTTAATGTTTATATGTTGGTACAAAAAGTTTGTCTCAATGCTACAGTTTCTATAATAATTATAATTTTTTTTTACTTTTCATCTAATTCAATCCATTGTTCTCTTTAAATAATAATTCTATGTAATAAATAATTTATATCACACTATTTTTTTTCAAAAAGTTATTTTATATAATAAATAAATCATATTTACTAATTATTCTCGAATTTCGGCGTTTAGTATAATTATAATTTGTAAGGAATGTAAATGATATAGTAGCAGAAAGTCGTAGTTTTCGAATAGTTGAACTATAGTAGATTTCTTAATTTTTTGGAATAAAAAATTATTATTCCAAATACACACTATAATTTTAATTATCATTACTCACTTTTAAAAGTAATCAACCAAACAACTTGAAACTAAGTTTAAACTATGTTGAACAAAGAAGTATTTATCAAACTTTTTAATTCCTTTTCGAATTAATCATGAGTTTCTTTTTATTTTTATTATGTTTGGTGAATAGAAAATTTGCATCTTCTTGTTAAAAGTGTTTAGAGTTTTTTCTAATCCTTATATTAAAATTGAATAATCATCAGTATTTGCAAAATGAACTTCTTATACATGATAACTTTTTCTTTCTATGAAAAATTGAAAAGCACTATTTTTGGTTTTAAAAAAAAAAAGAAAAAAAGAAAAGACCATTCCGAGTCACGGGTACAAGAAATTGCTAAATCAGCAGCACGTTTTTTAAGGTGGAAAGTACTTAGTCCATAACAACGACTATGTTAGAATTGCTAAATCATCAACAACGTTTTTAGGTACACTTAGGTCATGTTTGGTAGGTAATATAAGTGATATAATATGAATTTTTGTACTGACTTATCTTGTTTGGTAGGAGGTACAAATTTTATGCTGGCCCGTTTTTTATACGGCCGACCCTGTAAAAAAATAGGTCATATTACACTCTTTTCACTGTTCACAATGTAATAAATTATCTCACCATTTTAGCCTTACAATATTTATATGGCTTGAATAGTAAATTTTGTTCTTATGCATCTACATCAAGGATGAAAATATCGGTATCGACGGAAATATCGGTACCCTGAATTTATGGATATATCGGTGGAAATATCGATATCGGTAAAAAATAGAAAATTCACGAAAATTTCATTAAAATAATGGAAATTTAACATGAAATTTTAGACAATATTATTACTAGTCTTAATACATTAATTGAACTTAAAATCTCAATAAAATGAGAATCTTACAACAAACATATCAAGAAAACATACGTAAGAAATATAAAACGATACAACAATTGTTCATAATTATTGAATATTACACATAATATACCAAAATGATGTCCTATGAGCCTCAAATGTAAAAGAAGAAAGACTATCTTGGTCTAAGCAATAATGGTACCAATTCCCGAGAATTGAGAATTGAAAAAAAAATTAAAAATTATTTCCCGAAATTTTGACCGATAAATTACCGAAATTTCCATGATATTTTTCGATAATCTACACATTTTGAATTACCCTGGACCGATATCGATATAGTAACCGAAATTTCTGATATTTTCCCGAAATTTGACCGAAATTTTGGAAAAATAATCGTTCAAGTGAATTTCCATATCGGTACCCTCAAATTTCCGAAATTTCGGCGAAATTTCGCGAAATTTCAAACCTTGATCTACATATTACACTCTACCAAATGAAATTACTTTTTCTCTATCTATATTATACCCTACCAAGTAAAATTACTTTTTAGAACTAATTTTATATAATTTTTCTATTATACCTATCAAATAACATTATATGAGTTTTACTTACAAAATTTATAATTCCTAATATTGTCTACCAATCACCACCTTAATATTTTCACTCTAGTGCCTATATAATATTTAAGATCCCCTCCCACCGGCGTCATCAGCCGGCTCCTCCGTGTCGTCAGAAAAAAAGTGAAGATCACTCAAATTTCTGTCCCAGTAAACATAAGATAATTACATCATTTTGTAGCTAAATTCGTATGTGTTGTAGCTTTAATTTGATATTTTAATGAGCAAATACTGAGGGGATAAGAAAATGAGCGGGCCCGCGGTGCACCCGGTGGAGGCTCCGGCGCCGTTGACGGATGCGGCGCCTGCGAGAGTTAGGATGAAAGACGTTCAGGGAATGGCCGGCACCAGCGGCGCGCTCTTCCTCCGCCTGTGCCAGTTCGTCTTCGCCGCCGTATCTCTCTGCGTCATGGCCACCACCTCCGATTTTCCCTCCGTTACTGCCTTCCGGTTAGGTTTTATTTGCTCTCATTTCTAACAATCTCTCTTTTTTCTGTGATTAGGGTTTAGGATTTGGTAAAGTTAAAAAAATGACGTCAGTGTTAAAAATGCTTTTTATTCCTTGAATTCCTACTGGAGACTGCAAAATCTTGCAAAAATAAACTTTACTTTCTTGTATTATGCTTGCAAATGATGAAATGGAGCTCATATGTAAGCAGTGCCTATATTCCGAATTATGTAATAGATTAAAATGCAGAGACTTTAAAGTAAAGCTCAAGATATGCCTTCAATCAAGATATTGAGACCTTATAGAAGTGCAATTCCTGTTGTTTATGTTCATCTTAAGAAAAATGATGGTTCATTGCCCTGTGTTGTCATTTGTATTTTTTATATACTGGCTAGCAACTTGGCATGCATTAATAATGAAAAGAAGATATGAGTGAGGTAGCTCATTTGCTTAAGCTTCTCACAATATAACCACTGCTGCTCACTATAATTTCCTGAGTTGTGGTCTATACTAATTTGAGAGGAACAATAGTATCCTTGTCTGGTAATCACTTATTAAAGCTCAAAGGGATGATAATACTAAATTTTTGCAGCATATCCTTGATAATTTGCCTCTGTTGCGACAATTATGGTAACTTCATTAAGCATTTTCAACAATAGCTTAGATGAAGTTGACTTGGCTAATAGCCTGATAATTATGATGTGTTCATATACCTGCAATCCATTTTTTGCCTTTACATTTATGTACACCTGTATCTTCTTTTGCTGCAATTACTCTATAATGACAAGTGATTATGAATAATCTCTGTTCTGTTCATTAGCTACCTTGTTGCCGCTGTCGGTTTGCAAACTTTATGGAGCCTGTCTCTGGCACTTACTGATGTATATGCTCTTTTGGTGAGACGAAGTTTCAGAAATACTGGAGTGGTCAGTTTTTTTGCCATTGGTGATGGGGTAAGAAACTTGTTTGATAGACATAAGAACTTATGTTACTTATCAGCTCTTACAAGCTCTTTTCTTAAAGCTTTTTCTTGCTGACACTGTCAAGGAATGAATATCTCCTCTTCATTTGATTTTTCATCATTCTATTTGTAATGTTTGTTGGACTCAATAACTTTATCAATCAGATGTTAACCCAATACTAGAGCGAAATCGCAAGCTTGCTTCCATTTTACGAGTTAAGGTTAGCTTGGTTGGACGTAATTTTTTATGTTATTAAGGATAATGTTTCATTTAATTTTCTAGGTGCTGAGTGTATTTATATAATATTTTTGTAGTTGCTCACACCTCATGCTCCTATGTGGTGTTTACTCATGTAATGTAGAATGCATTTATAATGATGAGTTCTTTAACATGCTCAAAACAGTCTGGCTTTTTTGTGATTTTTTAATCATTGATTACTATTTGATCAAAAAAATGAAGCTTAGTAATTCAATCAATCACACAATCATTTTTAAACTTTTACTGTTTGCTGTACTTTATTACTATAAATCATATGGTGTAGCTAAAGAAGTTGGGTTACTGGAGTTCCGCAAAACTCATATTTTCAAACAGATGCATTAACTTAGATTGTGTTTAATTAGCAAATCCATTTTTGTGTTGTTTGGATGGAAAGGCTCGTGGAATGGATATGAAATCAGTCACTCATTTTGTATGAGTGATTTTGGTGGATTGGGAATGTACTATAATTTGAGTGGGTTTTTGTTTTCGCAAATTTCTTTCATACATCACACATTTACCACTTTGTTTCCTTACCAAAACCTCGTTTACTGATGTACTATCCTGATGCAGGTTACGTCGACCCTAACATTTGCTGCAGCCTGTGCATCGGCTGGTATCACCGTCCTTATTGGAAACGATCTTGACAAGTGTGATCTCAACCACTGCACAAGATTCATGTCAGCCACAGCCATGGCTTTTCTAAGCTGGTTTGCCGTCTCCCCATCATTTCTGCTGAATTTCTGGTGTCTGGCTTCTCGTTAGCACGAATTACAAGCATCACAAAGTAAAAACAGTGAGGGGGGGCTTATGACTAACCGGATTTGGCTACTTGTTATTTCTTTGCGTTTGTTGGTCTGATATAGAGAGAAAGAGATCCCCAATGCCTCTATTATGTATGCTTTTTGATTTGGCGGTCGATGTTGTGCAGAATTAACTTCTCTTCACAGAGGTGGAAAATTGACTGTTTATGCGATATTTGATGCACAGTTGGGGTTTTTTTGTTTATGTGCTGCATTTCTTTTAAAATATTTCATGCGATTTGATGATCGTATGTATATTCATGAGTTGAACTGCGCCCTTTGTATATGGCTAATCATTTATATTAGTTAATGTGTTTTAATGTATACAACTAAACCCATAAATAAATCAATATACCAAAAATTAATGTATATGTGAAATTTATTATTATATATAAAAAATTAACGAGTCACCCAGGGCTCTGTGCATAGTCCCAAAACTGAAAGGCATCGAATATCCTAGGGCTGGTGCCTTTGTGTGCATGCGACCTTTTGCTGCTCTCACCCTCAGTGTTTCCTTTTTGCAAAACATCCAGACTAGTGCAGTGCCTAGTTTGTTGAGTTTCATTAGTGACAGAGAAAAGCTCATCACGTTCTGTGCTTGTTGGTAGTCCATTCCCCCGCAATCTGGAGTGTTGGAACCAGATCCCCCTGTCTTGCGATGCCATCAGCTTTAATGCCTCCACCATCTTTCAGGTCTTTTTGACCCTCAGCTAAATGGGGGTAAGGTTTATGTTGTCAAGAGCTTACCCCATAGATTGAGGGACAAAGAATCTTTGTCCGCATGAACCAATTTCTCACATGCATAGCAAATATTCGGCACCTTCTCCCCGTCTATTAGCACCAATTGATACCCTGGCAGCTTCCCCAGCCCACTTCCTTTTCCGGGCACCAATTGACTCCCCTATTTTGAAGCCAACCCGTCTTGTCATGGACCTAAACTGTAGACTATGAAGCTGGACCCAGATTGGAACCCTGCCCAACTTTAAATCGCTACGTCCGAGGGTTTCTCTAACACCAGAAGTATTCCATTTAGGTTCCACGGCTGATTGTGGAGGAGGACCTTTGCCATTTCCAGAGCATCCCAAGACAAACTTTCCCTCCCCCAGCGTCAATGCTTTTACCCTCTTCATCGCCAGTCCCCAATTATTTTTCTCATGGTGAGTCTGCGTATTTTTGGCAGAAATAAGCTCCCCTTCATCTATCGACATCTCAGCACTCTAAGACTTGCTCCACATTGCATCTAGCTCTGCCGTCATTGATTCGAAGCTGTATTGCTGTTGTGTTTGAGAAAATATGATCTGGAACAGTATACACATCGAAGACCATCCGTATAAATAGCCATAACGGCAGATCTCCCAAGGAATGTATTCAATCAGAGTCTCACAGGCCGTCCTATTCACAGGGCATTCGCCTGAAGTTACGCCTCAAGCCATGAATGGCTGAGTATGTTTGGAAAAAATATCATTCATCAAACTTAAACTATATTCCCTCTGTCCCACAAAAATTTGCACACTTTTCTTATTTGAACGTTCCATACAAATTTACACACTACTAAAAAAAAGGTAACATTGATTTATGTGCACACTCACAAACATATACACATATTTACCCATATGTCACTACTTTATATATAAAACACATTTTACTTAAAAAATGTGTCGTTCCGTAGGGTGTAAATTCCTACGGGACGGAGTGAGTAATAATTATGTGTAATTCACTGAGCCTGATTGGAATAGCACCTAGAAAGTAGTGTTATTTGCAATTAAGTGAAAGAGTAAGTATCTTGTGTATCAATTACACAGTGCAACTTAAGTCTATTTTTAAACAGTTATACTATTTATTATTGAAAAGTCACATAAATTATTATTAAAAAGTTACATTATTAAAGATACATTTTTCAGTAATAATATGTATAACTTTTCAATAATATTTTGTGTAACTTTTTAAAAATAAACTTGAATTGCACGGCGTGATTAGTGTATATATGACTACGCCTAAATGAGGGAAAAAAAAAAAAAAAAAGAACAGCGCGTCATGCGTGGAATTAGGAGGCTGCCATATTATTAGAAGCTGAATTGTTTAGTCTTGAACAGCAAAAAACCCCTCAGCACTTAGCACCATCTCCTAAACCCCTTAAAAAATGCCCGACGGAGATGAGTCGGGCTCAATTGATCGAGCCCGGCCCGAAGAAGAAGCCCTCCACCTGAAAACCTTAGCGAAGGAGTATTACAATTCCGGTGACCTTAATTCCGCCTTGGAACACGCCAATCGCGCGCACAAGCTCTGCCCTTCCATCAACGGCCTCCCGGAATTGCTCACCAATTTCAGAATCCTCGCCGCAGCCTCCGCCGCCGCACCCACCCCCGACTACTACGGGATTTTGCAGGTGGCGAGGTTTTCGCACATCAATTTGATCAAGAAACAGTACAAAAAGCTGGCTTTGACCCTGCACCCCGACAAGAACCCGCATTTAGCGTCGGAGGAGGCGTTTAAATTGGTGGGGGAGGCGGCACGTGTGCTGTCCGATAAGATAAGGCGGAAAGAGTATGATATGAGGCTCAGGATCGCTTTGCAAACGAAAGCAGCGCAGGACGCTGAATTGGGGGCGGGGGAGACTTTGTCCACCTCGTGTTCGAGCTGTGGAGAGTTGCATCAGTTTGAGAAAAAGTATTTGGGGCATACTTTGATGTGCCCTAGGTGCAGAAAGACTTTCATGGCCATGGAAGTCGACGAGGGTAGGAATAACGGAGGAGGTGAGGGGGTTGGAGGGGGGCAAACGAGGGTAAGTGCTAGAATTCAGGAGAAATTGGCAAAAGGTGGGCATATGGGGATTGTGGAGAGGCTTGGTTTGGGAGTGAAGAGGAAAAACAGTGGTGTTGCAGAAGTATCAGAGGGGAAACTGGAGAATGCTGGAAAGGCTGGAGAATGTGATTCAGGTGGGAAGGCTTCGAAGAGTGAGAGAATCAAGAGAGGAGAGGAGAGTGAAGAAGAGACTATGACATTGTTACAAATAAAGATGTTGATGAAGAAGAAGAAGTCTAGGAAAGAGACAGAAGTTGAGGAGGTGGGAATTGGGAAGGCGAGAGAGAATGTTGGAGAAGAGGACAGGGAAGAAGAGGATGGGGAAAAGGAAGAGGTCAAGGTGAATTTGAGGGGGAAAAGGAATAGGAAGGGAGTGTTGAAGGGCAAGATAATGGAAGCTGGAAATGATCTCCTTTCAGAGATTGTGAAGTGTAGATCATCCAAGAAAGGTAATGTGGGGGTATCGGTAAGGGAGGAGGAGAATGGAAAAGAGATGGAAAATGAAATAGAGAAGACGACGGGGAAGAGAGAGAGGCGCAGGACTTCCAAGTACAGTTATCTGGACGATGAGAAAACGAATACTTCCATGATTCATGTGGATTCCGAGATTGAGAGTCTTATGTCTGATGAAAAGGGTACTTTGGAGATAATGTCACTCAAGGATACAGATTTTCATGATTTTGGTAAGGATAGAAGGGAGAAGAGCTTTAAGAAAGGTCAGGTTTGGGCTGTTTATGATGATGGAATGCCAAGACACTATGGACTGATTGATAGAGTTGTTTCTGTAAAGCCTTTTAAGGTGATATTCATCTGGCTACGTTTTCAAAGTAACAAAGACAAGGGATTATTAAGTTGGCCGAATACAGGGGTTCCTGTTTCGTGTGGGATCTTTCAGCTTTCTAGGAAAGTGACAATTAAGCATCTGAACATATTTTCCCACCTTGTGGAATTTGAAAGAGCAGCAAAGGAGTTGTACAGAATTTATCCCAAGAAAGGCTCTGTTTGGGCAATGTATAATAGTAATAATGCTCCACAAGCTGGAGAAATCAATCAAGGGGATGATAAGGATACGAGATGCTATGACATCGTTGTATGCTTAAGCAGTTACAGCGATATTCATGGGTTTAGTATAGGTTACCTTGAGAAGGTATCAGAGTTTAAGTCGGTGTATAAGAGAAGACAAGTTGGGGCTAGCGGTGTGATGTGTCTTGGACCAAAAGATGTTAAACTACTGTCTCATGAAATTCCTGCAAAGAAATTGTCTGGTAAAGAATCCTTGAGCCTTCCAAAGGATTGTTGGGAACTCGATCCTCCATATCTGAGTCCTCGGTTGACTATTGCATCATAGTCAGTATCATATTTAATGCTGCTCGTTGGAACGGGGATACTTGATGTTGTGTTTAGTCCCTTCTGATCTTGGTATAATGCGACCTTAATTTTCTTACGTGTTTATTTTTGCAATGTTTTGGTCATATTTATGATAGAGTTGCTTCTGATTTGCTTACTATACTGCCATGGTGAATGAGTAGTTATAGAAAATATCAAGGGAGGAAATATCATATGCTGCAGTGCTAATGCTTGGTTGACATAAAATGGGGCCTTTTTTCTTTTTTAGTATCACTTTCTTTCATTTTTGGAGTCTTAATTAATGCCTTCGTTAATGCACCAATATGAGTGAAGTCGGTTCTTTTGTCAAGTGGGCTTGGTTTAATAGGTCACAACTGCTCTTGTGAACATGCCTTTGTTGATTAATTTATAGCTTGTATTACTCCCTTATGTAATTGCAATTAATGTAACAGAGTATCTCTCAATAGATTTGTTGCTGAATTTTGTTGTCTGCAGAAATTGTTCGTTTCGACTAATGAATCAGAACAATGAAATAGTTACCTAAGCTTCCCTTTTTATCCTAGTGGAACTGATATTTAGAGAAAAAAATCATCCCTTTTTGGCTGTTTCCTATATTTACCAGAATCTATAAGATACCCCTTCACACCCTTCACCTTTTCTAAATATGCTACATGGCTGATTATTTCTCAATTTAAATTGTTGCAGGCAAAATTCATGGCTGAATCGTGTCCATTTCTGTTAACTATGATGCTGTTCTTTGCCACAAGGTAGTGGTAACATGAATAGCAGCACCTAGTGCATAAATTTTTTGGTGGCCCATCTAAAACACTCGATCAACTTTTGGGAATAAAGATGAAGGAAGCTTGAGGGTCTGATATGATTTCTGTTGATGACGTGTTGTTGGTTGTACAAAGATCATGTGTCCCTTGTTCGCTTAAGGTAAGAAATCATATTAGAGAGAAAGAGATCCCCAATGCCTCCTCTATTATGTATGTTTTTTGATTTGCCGGTCGATGTTGATGTATGCAGAATTAACTTCTCTTCACAATTGACTGTTTATGCGATAATTGATGCAAAGTTGGGGTTTTTGCATTTCTTTTAAAATATTTCATGCGATTTGATGATCGTATGTATATTCATGAGTTGAACTGTATATTATATGGTAATGCATTCAAATTTTGTATTGAAGTTGTATACATATATATATATATATTTTTATGTCAACAATTAGTGTCTCAAAGTAGAATGCAAGAGTAGTAATTTCATGAACCATTTTTTAACAAGGTAAAAAAGATAAATTCATAAGTATAAACTTTGTGAGTTTATATCATGAAAATTATTTATATAATACTTTACCAAAATGTAATATATGAGTTGACATAAAAATCTATTGTGTTTCATTGAATGCATTAGAATTATTTTGCGAAATTTCCCTTTATGGTTAAATATTGTGTTTAATAAAAATATGCATAAAATTCTCGTTATCCACTTTACACTTTCGATATCTACATATTTTGCATTTACGTATTTTTTGTTTAAATTTGTGTATGCATTTTTATTTAAATATAGGACGCTAATATAAATTCACACATTAATTTATTTTTTCTATTGAACAAAAGAACTCATTAAAATAATAAAATACTAGTTATCAAAACAAGAAATAACTAGAAAGTTTGAACTAATTAACCTTCTAAAATTTTACTAACTAACTATGTTGCACGGGTGCGGACACGCAGATGCGGGTGCGATAAGATACGAGTTCGGGAATACGAGTTTTTTAAAAAATTAGAGTGCGATTTGTTAAGGATACATCTATTTATTTATATTTTATTATATATAATATCTAAAAAAAATATTTTTTATAAAAAATTTATAAATCAATTATAAATTGTTTATATTTTTTTATCACCTAAAATTTGAGTATATTCAATAATATAATATAATTATGTAAAAAAATATTAATTCTAGTTACATTAGTTCAATACATAAATCATAGTAATAATTTCAATCTAAAACGAGTGTCACACTATCAATTTAAATTATACGAAATAATAAAATTCAATTTAACTAATATATTTAATGCTTATAAATAGGATTCGTGCAGTGGATTTGAGAATTCGTTAGTAGGATTCACGATGTGGCAGATGGATTCGCCACGTGGAGAATCCGACACGAGAATTTAAGAATCTTACCCTTTTTAGGGTGCGGATGCGAATCTGATACTGTATTATAACATTTTTAAAAGAATCTGTGCATTATAGCTAACTAATCATTTAAATAGAAAGAATAAAAAGGGACATCATTAAATATATATTTTAGGTGTTTGTTGAATGAAATTATTACGATAGAAATTATCTCATTATGCCTAAATCTTGTCATTAAACAAAGGCCTGCCGATCTCAGGACTAACCTTAAGAAAATTAGATTCTCTTTAATACATATCTGACAGAATCCAATGTCAGGATCAGTGAAAATATCAAAAAATTAAAGCATCAAATGTAATAATATATGTCATTATTTTTTAGATAATAGTAGTTATATATAAATTCTAAATAAAGAGTATTTGTTTATCATTTAAGGTTGGCCCTCTAAATAGAGGACTTCTCCAAATATGTAAGGGTCTAGAACCCTCATACTCACTACCATATACTCCACTCACCAAGTAAGCATTCTCAAAAGACTCTAAAGTCATCTTCAAAGAAAGAATTCATCTATTCTTCTTCCATTCTTGTGCTCTTTGTCTTCTCAATTATATTATTATTGTTTGTAACTTGTTTAAAAGCTGTAAATGCTTCGAAAAAATTCAACACTAAGACATTTCAGTGAAGATTTGATACATTGAGTTGACACACTATATTAATCTTGTTCATCATCATTTGCAACATAGAAATTATCTAATGGGACTACTGAAAGTAGAATGCAGTTACTCTCCAAGATAACTCCAAAGATATTACATGTTCCGCATGCTGCATTTCATTTTCTCTGCTTCGAGCTCTTGTTTCAGAGACTCAACTCGTTCAAGCAAATCCATGTTTTCCTGGAAAAACAAAGGCAATGTTAGGTTTTACTGTAGCTGCACTATACCTCGACAATGGAAGATAACTTGGAAATAAGATCAGTTTTGTAAGACGAAGATCAACAACAAGGCACCTTCTGTAACATTTCCATTTTCCTGTTCACAACCGAAGAGGCTTCTGTTTCTCTGGTAGACTTCTTAATCTATGCAAAGAGAGAACAGGAATTGGTTATTCTGTTATATGTATCACTTATCTGGGGCCTGGGGGTACCCCTTCTCCCCAGAAATTCAAGAAAAAGGCTAGCAAATTAACACAACTTAAAATCAGTGCTAAACACCATTGATTTACACATCACTATAGGAATGAGATATTTCAAAGGGTAAGTCAAACACTTGCTATTTGATCAACTTCAAAACTAGCTACTTATATTCCTCAGTCGCCACTTGAATCTGGTACTGGATCATGCACGACAATTGTAGAAAACTCGGACCATCAAAATTCCATTCAAATGAAGCACCTAACCTGAGAAATTTTACTATCATCTAGAACAGAAAACTTCAATCCACCATGAGGTTGGAAAACCTTACTTGGTGGCTGGCTAAAACTATCAAATACCCACAGCCTAGTCAAAATACAACTGTTCAAGGCCACACATGCCTTTGCCTGAATGCTCTCTCCTTGCCAAATATGATATCAAGAAGTTGCAGGTAATTTGATTGCTGTAACAATTTCAAGTAGCTAGGTTTCTCCAACGACAAGTCGAGCAAATAATTTCTACATAGAGTACGAAGTGATGGGCACATGACAGTAAATATTCCTAAAAATGGATTTCCTAGCATGAATTCAAGTATACAACCACCATTTCTATGATGTTTAGAATCTGTTTCCTTAGAAAATCATCCAGTTCAAGGAACCTTTTTCTTTATATTTCTTGCAATGACAGCACCACTATCCAAAATTGAACTTTTTTTGTCGACCAAAATTTTTAAGACAATCCTTGCATTTGAAATGTAGAACAATGTTAAATGAATATAAGTGGACCATAATTTGACTAAATTCATTCCAAAATAGAAAGTCAATCATGTCAAGCAAAATCTCCTAAGGAATTTGAATCGAAAACATTAGCTATCACACAAAGTACATACTTTATCCAATTCCCTGGAGCACTTTGCAGTATTCTCAAGCTCCAAATCAAACCTCCTTCTCCACTCTGCAGATTCATCCATAGCTTCTTGGTTAGCTAGATCAAATTCTCTCCTACAAGGAAATAAATTAACAAAACAGAGAAACATTGACATTGTAGTCAAGTCACGTGTATAATTCTGCATAATTCTCTCTCTCACACACACACAGAGGGAAGCATGTAACCGCGTGTGCTTATATAATCGACACAGCAACAGATGCATTTCAAAACTAAATATACACCGCGACCAAATATAAATTACAGCAATTTTCGATTCTCAAAGAATAAATACATATTTCAGCATTCGATTCTCACTAAACATAAATAGTGCACATGATCGAGCCGAAAATCAGTTTAGCAAATAAAACATACAGATTAAGAAAGATTTGTAGCAAACCTCAGTAACTGCGAATCATTAGAAGAGATGCGATAATCGATGGTCCAAAGGCGCAAGTAAACGGCAATCCCGAGAAACATTAGGAGCCCTAATGCTATCAATATTTGGCGCCTCTTGGCTCTACCCATTTTCAGTTGCACCAGATTTCAATTGCTCATGGCTATTGGGGTTTTCCGGCCTTGCAAATTATCAGAAGCACCACAGCAGCCTATTCCGAGAAACATTACTTTCCAAACTTACTTTTCACCTCTTAGATTTTACACTTCTCCGAATATAATTATTTTTTTGTTTCATAAATTTTTTATCTTTTTTGAATTAGTGTTAAAAATATAAATGTATGATTTTAATTCCAATATTTTGTGAATAGTAAGAATATATGATATACAGATTTAGTCCCAATTATTTTTTAATTGTACAATTTACGTCCTAAAATTCGTTGAAGAAAAAAAATGTCATCACTTTTTATCAAGCAACAAGCACGTGCATGATGTTCTTTCTAAAGCAAAAACACTAAGTGTATGTTCAGTTTAAAGGATAAAATTATCTATCCGCTCAAAATAGATATATTTTGGACGGACAAATAATTTTATTCTATAAACTACATGCACTCTAAAGCTGCACTTGGTAGCCAATAATAAGATGTACTAAATTAGTACTCTCTCCATCTATAATAGTGCAAAAGTTAATTGGTACACTTTAAAATAAAGAGTGTAAAATATTTGAAAATCACTTGGTAAATATCATATTTTATTGTACTCCCTCCGTCCCAAAGGTGTTTTAACCTCTGGGATGGTACAACTTTTAAGAAAAGTAGAATGTTGTGTAAAATTATATTATTAAAATAATGAGATTAGTTGGATTTGTGAGGATAAAGTTAAAGTAATAGTTTCCATTTATAGGATGTGAAAACAATTGTGGGATGGACGAAAAAAGAAAGTGTGAAACAATTATGGGACGGAGGGAGTATATAATTGCAATATACTTGGTAGGGCATATTATATATGTAAAATATCAGCAAAAATTACAACTTTACCCTTTGGGGGTTTTTTAAACAGTCCTTTCTCACATCTCATTCAACCCAAGCGCAGCCTCGCCTCTCCCTCTTGCCGTAGATTTCTCTCGTTGAAAAATATATTTTTTGGGTTCAAATCTTCAATTCGTGGCCATCGTTGATACCTACAGATAAGCTTTTTGTACATTTTTTATTGTTGTCATAGATTCCAATTCATTGTTGGATAAGCGAAACTCTAGATTTGATGAGCTAGCGGGCAATGGTTCCTTTTTTCATGGATTAATTGGCTGTGATTTTATTTCAATTCTCACTATATGTAGTGGTTTGGAAGAATAATATTGTTTGACAAAAAAGACATTACTCTCTGCAAGAAAGAGGTTTAAATCTACAGGCTTATGTTGAGACATGCGGCGTGTATATTCTCTTATTTGGTATCTGGCCGGAGCTTTACATCTCTTTTCAAGCACATTTAATCACACTTTGAGATTACAACAAAGTAGTTTCAATTTTTTCTTTTTTCTATTTTGAATTATATTATTAATAATATTTCACGTCAATAATTATATAAAAATAAATTTATCAAAAAATATTAATAAATTTATTCTATAAATATG
>JAPKLY010000319.1:430845-504268 GCA_026898435.1 Prunella vulgaris
TAAAAAAAAATAGAAATTACGTGTTAAATTAAATTTATTATTGAGAATTTGGATAAATTTAATTCCTAAATAATAAATCAAATTGAGTCTCAAAAGCCTAATAAATTGAATTGAGCCTCGAACGCCTAATAAATCTAATTGGGTGTCTAAAGTCCAATTAAATATTTTGGGTATCTAAAGTACAATTAATTCTTTTAGATCTTTAAAATCGAAGATATCAAGTCTGATCTTTAAAAAAAAACCCAAAAAATCAAATCTTCACAGATATTCTTGAAGATTATGACATCTTTTGGAAATATTTCCAAATCATATATTCCGGCCCATCAAATATGACATATAAATCTAGAGTTCTGCACTTATAAATAGGGTCTCATTCTAGTCATTTTTTATTCACAACAACAATCCACAACAAGTCAAAAAGATCCAAGTCTTCGGGCATCCTTGAAGATTCAAAAGTGTTCTTCGCGGTTTTAAAAGCATTTTTCGAGTTCTTTATCAACAAAGACATTTTGATCCGGGATTACGGCATGAATCCTCCAGTCGGTGTAATTCATCAACAACAAGGTTTGATTCGAGAAACACGACGTCAAGCCCCTTCAGTCAACGTTCAACTACAAGTCCTCAACGATAACAACATTGTTCATCCACAACGACCCCCTATAAGGCGTCCAAAGGTAAACACTCAACAAAGTCCTTTTTACAAAGCAATATTAATTTGAAACAAGGCTCAACACCCTCAAATTAATATCAACTTTAATATCAAATTCAGACCAGCTCCGATAAATTGACAAAGTCCTTTTTTCTTATCGGTAATTGACAAAGTCCTTCTAAAGGCAACGTTAATTCGAAATAAGATTCAACGCCCTTGAATTAATGTCCAACTCTAAAATCAACTCCAGACCACCTCCGGCAAATTAACAAAGTCCTTCTAAAGGCAATGTTAATTCGAAATAAGGCTCAACGCCCTCGAATTAACGTTCACCTCCAAAGTCAACTGCGAACCAGCTTCGACAAATCAACAAAGTCCTTCCGAAGGCAACATTAATTTGAAATAAAGCTCAATGCCCTCGAATTAACGTCATTTACAGATACTCAAGTGTTGCATTGAAAGATTTCAACTCTGCTCGAGAGTTGTACCTAAATGTTGCAATTTCACTGCAAGAGTCACAACCAAAAGATACGACTTTTACTGAAAAAAAAATCTTTACACGAAGAGTTCTCTCAATTCTATTTGTATTATTTAAATATTAAAATATAAATACGAAACCTAAATAGAAATTACCATATCCACTTTTACATATGAGAGTTCAAGTCATGCAATTTTATTGTAGTGATAAATGTATATCTTAATTTGAAGTAGATCTCTAGTGAATTCGAATTCACATAAATATTGTTATTATTATTATATATAATCACTATCACTGTTATTCACATATACTATTACTGTTATAAAAATATATTTAATTTTTTAATGATGATAGTATATATATATATATATATATATAACAGTAATAGTCTAAACACCTAACTGTCTTAATTGATGAACTCGAATTCACGATAACCTGAATTCAACGTGAACTCATCAAATTTTTGTCCTTAATTTGAATTATCAGATTTTCTTTTCAAAACTTTAAAGCAACACAGGAAGAAGAGTTACTACTACCTTCTATTCAGAGTCAATGTCAAATACAATTATTGTTTTACACGCCTGTTATTCTCTTAAGGGATGTTTTGTTTATCGGATTAGTGTGGATTAAGTCTCTAATTTCAAGTAAAATTATGTTTAGTTTTTAGAATTTGAGGCCATGATTTTAGTATGGGTGTATTCAAGTCTAAAGGCCTCTAGTAGCAGCCCAAAAGGTTCACCTTAACAAATAAATAGGATGTTTCGACATGAAGGCCCAATAGGCAATAGCGTCGATCACTATGTCAAAAATTACAATGGATTTACACTATTAATTAATTAATTAATTAAATATTAATTTGGAAAATCATAATCCCCAAGATTAAGGCACTAAGCATGTGCTTAAGTACTTTTCAACGTGGCCATCATTCTGATCCTACGCAGCATTACAAGCACTTCCCACTGAGCAAAGTAAATTGATGTCCTCCATATATTCTTTCTTTGGGGACACATACATTATTTTCTTAAAAGAATTTATTTCTCAGTGGCATCAACTCAATTAATAAAGACTCCTCCTGTTTTATCTGATATTCAAATTTTGATGCACACCCAATAATTAATAAATTCAGCTGCTTTCCTATTTCTCTCTCCTAATGATTTAGGAGAGACTACTCACTAATCTTTATCCACATAAGAATTCTTTTATTGTAATTAGTTTTTACTAATTATATTAGACTACTTTTTTAATTGCGAATAAAACCACGATATGTGAAAATTTTGCATTAAATGACACTTTGCTCTATGACCTAAATTAAGTCTCTCAAACCTTATAAAATAAACCAAAACTTTAAAATTTAATATATCAGGTAATATTACTAAAGTCCAGCAAATCAAAATGGGTCTGTAAAGTTCATCAAATTAGATTAGCTCTCTGAAGCTCTATATGTCAGAGCAGATCTCGAAAGCTCATCAAATTAGACCCTAATTCTGAGAGGAAATTACACTTTTGCTCCCACAGGATATGCACCCGATTCAAAATGGTCCCAAACATTTCAGTTTTGGTCTCATATCTTTTTTTCTTTACAAAAATAATCTCAAATGATTCGAATAATACAAAATTCATCCCATATAATCTAAAATCATTTTAAAATCAACGTAGAAGTCACGTTCTTTGTACGCGTGCTCTGCTATTAAGTCAAAATAACACAAAATCAACACAGAAAATACATAATTTGTGGAGATTATACCCAAAATTGTCATCTTCTTTATTGGGGAAATTTATCCCAATAATGTTGCACAGAAAAGGAATACGGGAAACTTCAAAACCGGATTATGGTTTAAAATGAGGTAAATTTCTTTTCCGCGCAACATATTTAGGTTTTGAAGTTCTCCATATTCCTTTTCTGTGTAGCATTATTGGGGTAAATTTCCCCCAATTTCCCCAATGAAGAAAACGACGATTCATGACTGTCTATTTTGGATGTAATCTCCACAAAGTATGCATTTTTTGTGTTGATTTCATGTTATTTTAACTTTAAAACAGAGCACGTGCAAAGAACGTGACTTATCTGTTAATTTTAAAACGGTGTTAGATGATATGAGATGAATTTCGTATTATTCAAATTTTTTGGGACTATTTTTGTAAAGAAAAAAAGATATGGGACTAAAACTAAAATGCTTGGGACCATTTTGAATCGGGTGCGTGTCCTGTGGGACAAAAAATGCACTCCCTCCTAATTTTGATCATGAAAGTCCATCAAATCTTTCAAAATGAAATATTTCTAGTCCCAAAATCAGCTCATCAGATCTAGGGAAGTTATTTTACACATATAGATAGGATCTCATCCATTCATTTGAAACACACAAAAAATATTAATTACAATATATTCATAAGTCCGATGCTTCAATGTTATTTTTAATTTCTTCACATAAGTTTTCTAAGTTCTTCATTAAGGATGTCAATTTATCTAATACTTTCTCCGTTCTTTTTTTCCATTTAATTTTCTTTAACTTTTTTAATGACATTGATAGTAGTATTTAAATGAATAAAATAATTTTTTATTAAAAAATATTAATTAATTTAAGTGAATAAAACTATAAAAATATATTTTTGTATGCAATTACTGATGAATTGAAGTATAACTTAAAAATTTAAAAAAAGAGTTAAAAGTTAAATAAGAAAATAAAAAATGGACAAAATGGAGTATCAATGTGCTCAATCCCTCAAATCTACATTTTTCCTGTAACTCTTCAATTTGATATGAGACGATTCAACCTCTTAAATCGGTGTTTCCGCATAATTTCTTTAGCCAATTCAAAATTAGCCCAAAGACAAGAGTAAGTCTCCTATGCACCAGTTATACGGTGCAACTCAAGTTCATTTTTAAAAAGTTACACAATTTATTACTGAATAGTTGCACAAAATTATTACTGAAAAGTTACACTATGAAAGATACACTTTTAGTAATAACATGTGTAACTTTTCAATAGTATTTTGTGCAATTTTAAAAAATAAATTTAAGTTGCACCGTGTAATTGATGCATACATGACTAATCCCAAAGAGACAGAATCAAATATTACTTTTTAAGTTTATTTTCGTGTTTTTTAATTTTAAATACAAAATTTGTGTTTACAATATTTCTTCAAACAAAATAAAATTAAAATTTTAAAGCATTAATTCTTGCTGAAGATTCTTGAGATTATGTGATCTTTTTTATTTTTATTTTGAAAATACATGTGTAAACAAGTTGCACGCTGTGCAATCAAATTCTTTCACTAATATATTGTATTTATTTAGTAACATTAAATTACTTATCAAGTAATATTACTACGCTTACAAAGTGATACCACAATATTTTTCACATATTACAGCATGTTTTGTGCGTGTATAAATATTATGATATGCTTATAAAGTATAGTGATATTACTTAGATAAGCGATATATTATTATTGAATGGATCCCGTTACAAGCTTAGTACTCTTTTTATTACTATTATAAGTCAATCTCCAGAGATTGATAACATGGTGTACGTTTGAGATTTAAATTTGTGTGTCTTTATAGTTATCAATTTCAAAACCTACAAATTTTATCAATTTTTTTGTCCGTTAAACAATCCATACTGATGTGGCCACGTTATCGCTTAATTATTTGGAGGCCCATGATCGAGTATTCAAGCCCAAGAAGTAATGTGCTCATTATTTATTTTCGTTGTAGCCTTTTAGTTAGGCTCATATCCTACTTATGTTATTGGGCCTTTGTCTTGGTATTTATTTCATTTCCAAGAACATTCTTAGGGTTGTTGAATTTAGAGAATTGAATGAAATTGTGACGGCACCTAGTATACGTAGTATCATGGTGTTCGTTCTTCGTGTTCTAGCTTCCGCTACGTCAGTTGGTATCTAGAGTCCGGGGACGATGCCTCCACGCCGCCAACCTCCCTTCGACCCTGTGGCTCAGGCGGATGCCCGACGTGACGTCGTCATGACTGAGTTGCAGCGTCAATTGGCCACTTTGGCGGCTAGAATGGAAGATCTCCACCTCCAGGTAACCACTGCCTTACCGGCTGTTCACGGCCCTCCTCCGCAGGGTGCTCGTCCGCCTGGTCGTGGTAGGCGTGGGAGTCCGCCGCCCCAACCATATGCGCCTGAGGATGCTCCGTCTGATGAGGAAGACACTCTCTCTAATGTGAACCCCTTCGCACCACTGCCCCGTTCCCCTCGTGCCCGTCCGTTCGTGGTGGACCGCCGTTGGGAGTCCGGTTTCAAACTCGAGATCCTTGAGTTTTCCAGTTCGATTGACCCGTGTGAGTTTTTGGATTGGGTCACTGTCGTTGAAGACATCTTGGATTTCAAAGAGGTCCCGGACGACAAACGCGTCGCCCTCGTCGCCACAAGATTTTGCGACCGCGCCGCATCCTGGTGGATGCAGTTGAAGCAGGCCCGTCTCCGGCAACGAAAGCCCAAAATTACGGCCTGGGCTAAATTCCGAAAACACCTTGAGCGTGCTTTCCTCCCCTTCAATCATGAGTCCACTCTATTTCAACAATTCATCGCCTTGTCACAGGGGACATCCACAGTCGACGCCTATACCCATGACTTCTATCGGTTTCAATCGCGTTTGGATCTACCGGATTCCCCTTCTCACCTGGTGGCGCGGTATATTGGCGGCCTTAATCGGCCGATTCGGGAGACGCTGCTCCTATTCTCGCCAGCTTCAGTCGCAGAGGCGCACCAGCGTGCCGTTGTGGTAAAGCAACAGATCACCCGGCGCACGCCATCAGCGTGGCCGTCGTCCGGCCGCTTCGCCGGTTCTCACTCCGCCCAGCCGCATTCCGTCGGCGGCCGCTTCTCCAGTGCGCACCCTGCGCCAGCGCATTTGCGCCCTAATTCAGGCGGCAGTGTGAGCGGCCCATATGTTTCTTCCCGTGGGCGTCCTGGGCCTATTTCCATACCAACATCAATGGGCCTTAATGAATTTTCCCAGCCCACTCAACCATCTTCTGTGAGTCAGGGGTCATCTTTATCACCAGTCTGTTGTTTCGCTTGTGGCGAAGTGGGTCATCGCCGAGCAGCCTGTCCATATACGTGTCGTAGTGCACTTATCATGGACGAGTGGGAAACGTCTAATTTTGAGCAGCCTCCGATTTTTGATGAGGAACCGGAACCTTCAGTGCCCGAGGAGCAGGTTTTTGGGGATGTTGGTCCTTTACTTGTGATTCGTCGTTCCTTTTTAGCCCCGAAAGGTACTCCTGACTCTGAATTACAACGTAATCATATTTTTTAGTCTACGTGCACTATTGGGGGGAAAGTTTGTCGATATATTGTGGATTCGGGTTCTTGTGAGAATGTGATTTCTGCTGATGCTGTGACTAAATTAAATTTGCCTACGGAATCACACCCTTTACCTTACACTTTGGCATGGATTCAGCGTGGTAATTCTATTACGGTTGATAAACGTGTGCTTGTTCATTTTTCAATTGGTGCTAAGTATAAGGATATGGTTTGGTGTGATGTTGTGCCTATGGATGCTTGTCATTTGTTGTTGGGTCGCCCGTGGCAGTTTGACCGTTCTGTTGTGCATGATGGTCGCCTGAATACATATAGTTTTTTGTTTGAGGGATCCCGTATTGTGTTGCATTCTATTCCGCCTAATCCGTCTGTTCAGGCTGAGTCGTTGTTACTTTCTCCGGCTGCATTTATGGTCGAGGTCCCCTCGGCCCCGTTTATGGTTTTACTTGTCGGGAGGGACTCTCCTTCTGTGATGGCCCCAGTGCATCCACGTATTCAGATTTTACTAGATGAGTTTGCTGATGTATTCCCTGCCGAGTTACCTCCAGGCTTACCACCTTTACGTGACATCCAGCACCACATTGACCTTGTTCCGGAAGCTTCACTTCCGAACAGGCCTCACTACCGTATGAGTCCGATTGAGCATGAGGAGTTGAGACGACAGGTGGAGGAGTTGTTGTCTCGTGGGAGTGTGCGTCAGAGCATAAGTCCTTGTGTTGTCCCCGCTTTGCTTGTTCCTAAGAAGGATACTTCTTGGAGGATGTGTGTTGATAGTCGGGCTATCAACAAGATTACTGTGCGTTATCATTTTCCCATTCCACGGTTGGATGACTTATTGGATCAGTTGTGTGGTGCTGCTATCTTCAGTAAGTTGGATCTTCGTAGTGGGTACCATCAGATTTGTATTCATCCTGGAGACGAGTGGAAGACTGCCTTCAAGACCCGTGAAGGCCTGTTTGAGTGGTTGGTGATGCCTTTTGGTCTTTCTAATGCGCCGAACACTTTCATGCGCATTATGAACCAGACCTTGCGACCGTTGATTGGCTCATGTGTAGTGGTGTATTTTGATGACATATTGGTGTTCAGCCGTTCCCTCGATGCGCATATTGATCATCTCCGAGCTGTATTATCTATTTTATGTGAGGAGAAGTTCTTTGCTTCCCCACACAAGTGTGTCTTTGGTGTGGATTCAGTTTTATTCTTGGGGTATGTGATTTCATCTGACGGTATTCGCGTAGATGACTCGAAGATTGCTGCTATACGGGATTGGCCTCCTCCCACTACTGTGACTGAGGCACGTAGTTTTCATGGCCTTGCTTCTTTTTATAGACACTTCATCTCTCATTTCAGTTCGATTATGGCCCCGTTGACTGATTGTATCGGGTCTAAGCCGTTTGTGTGGACCCCTGAGGCAGACGCGACTTTCCGTCTTATCAAGGAGCGTCTGGTATCGGCTCCTATTCTACTTCTGCCAGACTTTGACCAGCCCTTTGAGCTTTCATGCGACGCCTCGAAGGCGGGGATTGGTGCAGTTTTGAGTCAGGGGAGTCGCCCTGTTGCTTTTTTCAGCGAAAAACTGTCTGGACCTCGGAGCCGTTACAGTACTTATGATGTGGAGTTTTATGCAGTGGTCCGTGTAGTTCGTCACTGGCGACATTATTTATTTCATCGAGAGTTTATTTTATACTCAGATCACGAGGCCCTGCGTCACTTGGCATCACAGGACACTCTATCAGCCCGTCATGCTTCGTGGGTGGCTTTTCTGCAGCAGTTCACTTTTATCTTGAAGCATAGATCGGGGACTTCTAATCGTGTGGCCGATGCTCTGAGTCGTCGGTCCTTAGTGGTGTCGGATTTACGGGTTTCTGTTCCAAGTTTGGAGTTGTTGAGTGAGGCATATGTTGATGATCATTTCTTTGCTCGTATTTTATCGAGCATTTCTGCTGGTGTTTGTTCTGATTTTGTGTTGGTTGATGGGTTTCTCTTCAAAGGCACTCACCTTTGCATTCTTGATACAAGCCTCCGTTTGCGTCTTATTGCTGAGTTACATGGTGCGGGTCATGTGGGCAGGGACAGGTCTATTGAGTTGGTTGCACGGTCGTACTTTTGGCCATCACTTCGACGGGACGTCTCTCGTTTTGTATCTCGTTGTAGCATTTGCCAGGTGTCCAAGGGCATGGCCTCTAATGCTGGCCTGTACCGCCCCTTACCGATTCCTACTGCTCCGTGGGTGGCGATCAGTATGGATTTTGTCTTGGGTTTACCTCCTACCCAGCGCGGGCATGATTCGATATTTGTGGTGGTGGATCGTTTCTCTAAAATGGTCCATTTTATCCCATGCCGTAAGACGGCGGATGCTTTGAAGGTGGCCACTTTGTTCTTTCGAGAGGTATATCGTTTGCATGGTCTTCCCTCTTCTATTGTCTCTGATCGTGATTCCAGGTTTCTCAGTTTCTTCTGGCGGAGTTTATGGCGTTTGGCTAATACGCGTCTGGATTTCAGCAGTGCTTATCACCCTCAGACAGATGGTCAAACGGAGGTGGTGAATAGGTCGTTAGGCAACTTACTTCGTTGCCTTGTGGGGGAGAACTTGCGTACTTGGGATATTCAGTTGAGTCAGGCTGAGTTTGCTCATAACTCGGCGGTGAACAGGAGCACGGGCTTTGCTCATTTTCAGATTATGTTTGCTACTGTTCCTCGTGGTCTGACTGACTTGATGGCTTTACCTTCGCCTATACGTGCTGATGTTTGTGCTGTGGATATGATTGAGGCCCTTCGGGCCACTCATCGGGCTACGTATGATCAGTTAGTGGCCTCGACTGCTACTTATAAGGGCGATGCGGACCGGTCGCGCCGTGTGTTAGAGTTTGAGCCCGGTGATTTTGTTTGGGCTGTGTTGACTCGTGATCGATATCCCACCCATGAGTACAACAAACTGTCGGCAAGGAAAATTGGGCCTTTGGAGGTTTTGGCAAAAATTAACCCCAATGCTTACCGCTTGAAGCTTCATTCTCATATTCGCACTTCGGATGTCTTCAATGTGAAGCACTTGGTTCCTTACACAGGGGACAATGATGATTTGGAGGATCCTATGTGTGGTTCGAGGGCGAACCCTCTTTTGGTGGGGGAGAATGATGTGGCCACGTTATCGCTTAATTATTTGGAGGCCCATGATCGAGTATTCAAGCCCAAGAAGTAATGTGCTCGTTATTTATTTTCGTTGTAGCCTTTTAGTTAGGCCCATATCCTACTTATGTTATTGGGCCTTTGTCTTGATATTTATTTCATTTCCAAGAACATTCTTAGGGTTGTTGAATTTAGAGTATTGAATGAAATTGTGACGGCACCTAGTATACGTAGTATCATGGTGTTCGTTCTTCGTGTTCTAGCTTCCGCTACGTCACATACAAAATTTTATTTTAATTTAATTGGAGCCCCATTAATGAATTATAGGATTAGTCTATTATATTAATAGCTATTTGAAGTGAATTTTTTTTATCGGTAAATGTTAATTGTTAGTAGTTAGAAGTTAATTCACTAAATTTCCTTACACCCCATATGGTCACTCACTCAAGTGAAAAGCCCGATGGTCAGGTGAGCTAACTTACCTGGTTTGCTATTTGAAGTGAATACGAAAAATAAAAAGATATATAATAAGTTCTAGTCGTATGTGCTAATCCAAACAAATGCACTTTTTAATGAAATCGATCAATCAATTATGTTATGAAAATGAGACGATATTATATATAATAGTTATTTTTTGTAAATCAATTTGTAATTTATTTATTATTTTAAAAATCCATTAGTAATTAATGCGATTGCTATGATGGTAGGAATCTAGAGATGAGGCGCCCCA
This sequence comes from Prunella vulgaris, assembly GCA_026898435.1. NCBI lineage: Eukaryota > Viridiplantae > Streptophyta > Magnoliopsida > Lamiales > Lamiaceae > Prunella > Prunella vulgaris. Next base: position 441,115 of record JAPKLY010000319.1, read on the forward strand.
AGATTTGTTTTGGTACTAGGTTGTCTGCCATGAATGAGGCTTTCTTTCAACCTCATCTTGCTCAAAAGCTGGCTTAGATTGAATATATCTGATTAATTGCATAAAGTTTGCACCATCATCATTAGGTGAAGCTTATTTCTCGATTTGGATGTTTTAAGTTTCAACTTTATTATCATACGGAGAAAAAAAAAATCTTGATTACAATTCTGAATTAACTTTTACTCCATCCGTCCGTAGGAATTTGCACCTCACGCGACGACACAATTTTTAAAGAAATGTATTTTATATATAAAGTAGTGGTATATAGGTAAATATATGTATAAATTTGTGAATATGCACGTAAATTAATATTTCCTTTTTTAGTAGTGTGCAAATTTGTGTAGGACGTCCGAATAAAGAAAGTGTGCAAATTCACGTGGAAGTGAGAGAATATATTACTTTTGTCTTTTTCGTAATAGATGGATATTTAGTGATTTTTGAATAGTTTGTATATATGCGTCCAAACTACTTAGTATTAGAAAATATCATGGATTTACAACGCATAATACTTTTGTCTTTTTCGTAATAGATATATATTTACCGATGTTAGGAATAGTTTCTATGTATGCGTCCAAAATAGTTTATTTATATAATATTAAAAAATATAAGTTCTTGTAGGGTGTGTCTCCTGCGCACTGGAGTGTTTAACATGCACTTTTAATTTTTTTATTCTCCAACCACCTCCCTTTCCCACTACATGAAATTAAAATCTAATTAAGTATGGTTTTCACTGTGAAAGCAGTTCCCAAGAAGTAGCAGTTTGATGTATAAACCATGCTTCCAACATGAAATTAATGAATAAACCATGCTTTCACGATCAATAAGTAGCAGTTTGATGTATACATCAATAAACACAATTAATGAATAATATTCAAAGAGCAGTTCCCAAAATGTAGCTTTCATGGTGGAAGCAGTAGTTATCATCTTGGAAGCATGGTTTTCATCGTGAAAGTAGTAGTTTTCATCTTGGAAGCATGATTTTCATCGTGGAAGCTAGGAACAGAGAGCAATAGGAAATAAAATAATACCTGAAGATAGTGATGGAGCCAGAAATTTTGGACAGGGGGACCCGATTAATATTTCTATAAGGATGAAATAATGTTATAATTATAAAAGACAAAAACTTGTATGAACCCGAGTTCACCGTTATGTGTACACACTATCACTGTTATGCATATACACTATCACTGCTAAAAAATTAAGTATATTTTTATAACAGTGATAATATATATGAATAACAATGATAGTGATTACACATAACAGTGATACGAGTTCATGTGAACTCGAGTTCACAAGAGACTTACTCATTATAAAAAAGTCATTATAAATTTATCAAAACATCTAATTTCATTAATTCAAATTGAACAAGTTAAGTTTTGTTATGATTTTGAAAAAAAAAATTAACTGTTCCGATTGTACAAAAGAGGTGAGATGGTGTTGAAATTGCTAAAATATTAATATCATTAAAAAAAAAATCTTTCTTTAGTTAGAATGTAATCACAATATCCATAAAAAAAATTAACTTCTAATTATTCTATTAATTTGAAGAATAAATATTTTTAAAATTTATGAAAATGTTATTAAGCACTACATATTGTATATTTGGGAATTTTTTTTTTTAAGGCCAATAGGTTAGGGGGGTTAGCAAAATGAGGCATGTAAGTTTGTTGGTTGACAATTTAAGGACCCCATCTTTTTAACTTGGCAATTCAAGGACTGCAACTTTTAAACTTGGCAATTTAAGGACCGCAGTTTTTTAACTTGGCAAATTAAGGACAAATTGGCCCTTATAAGCTCCAGTCCGTTTCAGCCCAATTGGAGCTAATACGGGGCCAATTTGTCCTTACTTTGCCAAGTTAAAAAAACTGCAGTCCTTAAATTGCCAAGTTAAAAAGTTGCGTTCCGTAAATTACCAGCCCGAAAAGGTGTGGTCCTTAAATTGTCAGCCCCAAAACTTACGGGGCTCCTTTTGCTAACCCCCTAATCTGTTGGCCTTAAAAAACATTTTTCCCTGTATATTTTATATAACATAGTACTTGACAAATTTTAATACTAAAATGTGAAAATTTTTAACGATTTTTTTGTGATAGTAAAATAAATAAATAATAATATTAAATATTTTAATCATAAAACTTAATTAAAATAATGCAAAAAAACTCATGGAACTAGAAAAAAAAAGTTAACCCTAGTCTTTTTTAGAAAAGAGAATTTATACATTACTTCAAAATCAATCACACACATTTATATAGGAGTTATATTTAGAAAATAATATATCTATATTAAAAAAATTGAAAATTTTAGGGGGGCCCAATGCCCCCCTTGTACCTAAGGTAACTCCGTCCCTGCCTGAAGAACAAAAGTAAATACCCAAAAAAATAACTCACAATACCCCCAAGAATAAGTCTAAGTAAATACCCCAAGAACAATTCATCAATATTTCAAACCAACTTACAATACTCCAAGAACAACTCACAATACTCCAACAAGTGTAAAAAATAACCCAAGAAAAACTCACAATACCAAAAAATAATTGTAAGTAAATACCCTAACAACAACTCATCAATACACATAACAATAAAAAAGAAATAAATCATAAACATAAAAATTTAACTTAAAGGATAGAAATCACCTAAAAATGGTGTTCATTACATTTCAATCTCCAACAAACTTCAACTCAAAATAAACTTAACTAGAAACGCATTAAATCCTACCTATGTTTGAGTGTGTGAAAAGTGGTGAGGAATTTTCTATGTATTATTTATCAATTAACAACCTAGATAATATCAACAACCACAAATCAATATTTTTTGCCAAATTTTCAGTTAATAATTTCCACAAATGAAAAATTATAACATATAATATAAAATTATGAGTACAACTTATTTAATTAATTCACATACTAATGACAAATGTAATAATCTCAATTATCTAGAATCTTATATTTCATAAAATTTAATAACTCATAACAACTAAATTTAAATTTTTAACAATTATGAGATCGTGAACAGAATGAGTTAAACACATAAATCATAGCTCTTATAATCAAAATTTTAAAAAAAATATTAATCTTTAAAAAAAAAAATTATTTTGGGTATCTGATCGGGGGAATCGGGTTATGCCCACATACTTGATCTCAAACCCGATTTTTAAATTTTGAATTTGAGTTACCCAAAATCAATTTTTTAGTAAATTATCTAAATCAATGGAATATTCTTTTTTGAGTTCAATTTAATTACTCAAAACCCGAAATCTGTTGCCCACCCTCACATATCGCGTACGGAGCATATAATAATGAGGCAGTTACAAAGATGGACATTTTTTAGATTTATTACAAAAAATGACAAATGTGCAATTTTAAAAATATTTGCATGTTCATTATGAGTGTGTTTTTGGGTCTACAATATTTATAATTTTTACATATTTACTTTTCTTTTTTCTCTGTAATAATTTCAGAAGGAAGTGTTAAAAGGCTGAAGGCACCCGCCGTATTTGAGGTGGGCCGGCGTGGCCCTTTCAAATTCAGACGACTATGGTAGGTGGCGACAATAGGGTACATTTATACCTTATCTCGCGGCAATTTTTGCAAATTATTTAGACAGAGGGGTCCCCACTTTATTATTATTATTATTATTATTACTACATTTACACCTTATGCATTATTTGTTTTCTTTTTCTTGTAGGCCAACATCTAATTGGTGGACCCAGTCAACTTTTTATTCGAATTAATCTAATGACTAGTTATATATTAAGTTATTATTTTATAATTTTTGGATTTTAACAAAATATATTATTATTTTTACTTTTTTCTTTACAATTTAAATTTTCGACAGTTTGCACTCTGCTCGAAATTTTGTATTTATAAATAAATATATCAGTATTATATAAATTATTTTCATGATATAAACCACTTTGTGATACAAAATTTATATTTATGAATTATCCATTTTGTCTTGTTGAAAAGTGATTTATGGTATAAACCACTTTCACACAATACATATTCTGTTATGCTAAGCACATATATCATTAAATATTTATAAATATAATAAAAATTTTAGAAATAAATAATTAAATAAATAAATATTATAAATACATATATGTTATAATTTCTAAATGTAAATATTTTATTATATTTTAAACTATAACTTTTTTCAAAATATAATATTTTATTTAAATATTAGAATTTATAATATAAAACTAAATTTATAAATTATACATATTCTAACTAAAAAAATAAAAAAATATTGAATTATATTAAAAAAATAAAATAATATACTTACATCAATCAAAATTTATAATATAATAATAATAATAATAATAATAATAATAATAATAATAATAATAATAATAATAATAATAATAATAATAATAATAATTATCATTGGGAGGCGAGGGGATTATAAATTTAAAAAATAAAAAATATTTAAAAATTAAGATATATATATATATATATATGTGTACATTTTTTTCTTTTAAAAAGTATATTTTTAAAATAAGAGTTAGTGTACATAGATTTAAATACTTTATTGTACTTTGAATATTTAATTCAAAATTAAAAAAAATACTTCATTTAGTTTTTTACAAATATTTTTGTTTTTATATCATCAATACATATATATATATAGTATCAACTTATTTATTTAAATATAAATAAATACATGCGCATTTTTTAAACTACATTATAAACTTTTAAAAAATATGACTAATAATTTTACAAATTATATGTATTTTAAATTATTATATTATTTATTTTTAAATATTTATTGATATGAACACTTATTGAGATAATGATTATAAATTTATTTCTCCAATTTTTTTTTTTCTTTTGCAAGATATAAGTTGGTAGGACCTTTCAAAAAAAAGCTTGATAGGGACTTTTTTATGTCACTCAAAATGTTGGGTTTGTTAACGTTAGTTAGTGTTTGTAAATCATCATATTTGAAATTTAATAGTTTAGAATTATTGATTTTCTACATGTTTGACTAATCATCAAAATTTTATTATTTTTTATCGAGTTATGTCGTCCTATTATATTTTTATACTCTGTTTATCTCATTATAAGTTTTGCATTTTATCATTTTCGTGCCGTCTTACAATATGTTTTTCATTTGCTTTTTTAGAATTTTTTTTTTTAGGAAATTTTACATTATTCTCATTACTTTTTCCCTTTTTCTATCACATCATCTATACTGTTGTGAGCAATTAAAATTAATTGCGGAAGAAATTACATGTTAAAACCATTTATTATTGGGAATTTGGATAAAATTAATTCCTATATAATAATTGAATTGGACCTAAAAACATAATAAATTAAATTGAGTTTCAAAGTCTAATAAATTCAATTGAACCTCAACGGCCTAACAAATTGAATTGAGTCTCAAAAGCCTAATAAATTCAATTGGACCTCTAAAGTCCGATTAAATATTTTGGGTCTTTAAAGTCCAATTAATTCTTTTAGATATTTAAAGTCATCAAACCCTATCTTTAAAAAGCCCAAATTTACAAATTGGTTTAAAATATTTGCACAACCACATAATTTTTTTGTACAAAAATATATTGTTTTTTTTACACAAAACCATTTTTTAATTTTTTAAAAATTACTGTGTATTTTTTTATAAATAATTTCTATTAAATTTTATTAAATATTTATATAATAATACAATCACTTCAAAATCCGCATAATTCGCCAGACTTATGACAGTTACTTTATATTCCAAGGGTCTCGTTATGTTTTTTTACAAATATTACCTCAATCCCATTATAAATTTTTTATTTTTCAAATATCTAATAATTATATATTAATAAATATATATAAATTAAAATAAATATCTTTTAGTTCTTCACAATTATCTATCACTTTGATTTTTTTCTTAACAAATCAACAACAAAAAAAGTGTGAAATATATAGCGAAACAGAGAGTATATTTTTCATTCTGAGTTGGCAAAAATTTGTACGAGGCTGTCTTATAATATAAGATCGATTAAATTAAAAAATTGATGAGTCACTTCTAACAAGTAACAAATGTATTATCACTTTTTAAAAGTGATAACTTTAATTAATTGATAAGTAATACGCATATTAAGTTAATAGTGAATCAAATGGTATTAATCTCATATTATATGAGACAGTATTACACAAAACTTATTCTTTTAAGTTCATTTCTTTTTAACTCAGTCACGAAATTGTCAAGGTATAATTATTTCATTTTCAAAATTGTAATTATTAATAGAACGAAAAATGAAGTAAATGATCTTTTAAAGTTGATCGAAAAGTGACTGTAAATTTATTAATAATGATAATCCATATATCATTGTTTAAAATTTGCTACTACTATTGTTATCTTTGTTATATAGGAGTATGGATGGACCTAGCCTTCAACAAATTAGAAAAGGTAATCTAAAAGAAATGGTGGGATCATAAACCATAGCTTTTGAAAAAACCATAAAAGAAAAATTCAAAGAAATATGTGCAGTGGGCTAATGCTTCGCAAGTAAGAGAAAATATACTCTCTCCGTCCCGTAGGAATTTGCACTCTATGGAACGACATATTTTTTAAGGAAAATGTATTTTATATATAAAATAGTGGCATATGAATAAATATGTGTATATGTTTGTGAGTGTGCAAACAAATTAATGTTTTCCCTTTTTAGTAATGTGCAATTTTGTGTAGGCCGGGCATCCAAATACAAAAAGTGTATAAATTCCTATGAAATATAGAGTATATATACTTGTAATTACTAAAAGATTCCAGCTATTTTAAGGGACCACGAGCCGCTCAGAAGTTATTCTTCAACTTAATTTATTTTTTTCTTCAACTTATTTATATCCAATCATTATTTATTTTCTTGGAAGCTTCTTCCATTTTTTAATTAAGCTAACAATTGAAAACCAATAAAAAACATTGGAATAGAAAAGGGAAAAGAAAAAAAAAAGAAGTTCGTTGAAAGGTAGTTTGCAGCTATATTTAATTGGGAAATATAAAGATTAACATTTTCAAAACTCTTTTGTACATAATGTTTTGGTCCATTTGATATATTTTTCAATTATTCTGTGAATGTGGTTTAGTGATTTTCAAAACCCAAAAGTGTTGAAACTTTACAATTTAACAATTTCAAATCATTTTCGATTTTGCTAATCAATCATAATAGAAAAAATTAAAGCATCTCAAATTTTTAACAAAAAACCAACTTCAAAGCCTAGCTTTAATTTCACTCACCGTCTTTTCCTTTGAGAAATGACTATTACTAAAAGTTACCGATTCCTATATTTCCATAACACCCATACTATGTATAGCCAAATGAATATTGTCACGGAGCCATGCACTAATTTTTCCTTTCAAGATTCGTTTATGACCAATCAAATTTAGAAAATTAAGGATGTGAATGAGAGACCGTAATTACTACTTCGTTCCAAACAATTTTTTTATTTTTTACACTGTATTAAGAATAATATTGTATTTGTAGTTAAGCGTGTGATACAAAAGAGAGAGACAGAGAGTGAGAGAATACTGTAGAATACATGTGAAGATAATAACTAATTTCAAATAAGAAAAATACAAATTTAATTTACATACTGTTGTGGGTGCAAAGAAAGTGAAATAAAAATCAGATGAGCAAATACTGCTGATTAACTGAACATTATACTATCAGCTGATAGGTCTACTGAGGGGTCATCTGATATGGTCAGCTGAGATCATCTGATAAGTCTACTGGAAGTCATCTGACATATCAGCTGAGTTAGCTGAGGAGGTCAGCTGATGGAGTCTACTGAGTGGTCAGGATGGTTGGTCAGGTCAGATAGTCAGGTCAGAATGATCAGGATGATGGTCTACTGATGATGGTCTACTGATGATATCAGCTGAGTACTCAGACTCAGCTGAGGACATATCATATCAACAGACCTGAAAGGAGCATACTGACTCCTAGTCATGAATTAACCAAGAATTAGTTACGAAGAGGTTTAAACTTCTAAATTGGGCAACTGGCGATCATTTTAACAGAATCAAAACTGAAAAAACAGTTGGGCTCTAATCATTATTCATTTTCGGTTGCAACTGTAGCAGTTACTTTTGGGTGGTTACAAACTCAAGGATTAATTCGGGCTCTCATTCCTATATATATATACGCACATATGTATAGAGAATAATAACACAGAAAATCACATACTTAGAGAGATATCAACACAAATACTTGTAATCTGTATTATCCTTAATTGATTAGTGAGAGAGGTGCCTCATCCGTGGACGTAGATCATTTCTGATCGAACCACGTAAATCTTGGTGTTCTTAAATTTCTTTATTCCAATTTATTTCAAGCAATCATTGTTAACTCAACAATTGGCGCCGTCTGTGGGAAAGAAGATTGTTGGTGAAATCAACTGTTATAGCTTCTACGAAGATGGAGTTTGAGAAATTCACAGGAGCGAATGATTTTGGTTTGTGGAAGGTGAAGATGAAAGCTCTCCTCACACACCATGGATTATCAAATGCTCTGAAACCAGCGAATCAGTGGCATTCATCATCCTTAACAGAACCTGCAAAGAGGCAGGAGATTTTGGACAAGGCTCATAGCACAATCATCTTGTGCTTGGGGGATAAACCTCTGAGGGAGGTTTTATAAGGAGAAGACTGCCACTGATTTGTGGAACAAGTTGGAACAGGTGTATCAAACGAAGTCGGTCACCAATAAGTTGTTCATAAAGCAGAGGCTTCATTTCTTCAAGATGACTGATGATAGGGATCTGGTTGAACAACTTGAAGAATTCAATAAAGCAGTGGATGATTTGGAGAATGTTGAAGTCAAGATTGAAGATGAGGATAAAGTCCTGATGTTACTGAATTCTCTACCAAAATCCTTGGAGAATTTCAAGGATGCTCTGTTATTTGGAAGGCAAGAGAAGATGTCACCTGATGATATTCAGAATGCATTGAAAACTAAGGCGCTTCAAATGCAATCTGAAAGGAAGAACACAAATCAAGGTGAAGGGCTGAATATCAAATTCAAGAAAGGGAAGACCGTTTCAGGGAAAGAAGAAGAGGAATGGTAAAGGCCCTGAACCTGGAAAATTTGTGGAAAGGAGAAAATGTTTCTCATGTCAGAAGGTGGGACATCTCAAGAAGAATTGTCCTGACAAATCCAGGAAGCAAGAAGAGGATCAGAAGGCTGATGTCACAATTGCTGCTCAGGAAGGATACGATAGTGCTAAGTCTTGGCTGTTACTGATGTCAAGCTGAGTGAAGATTGGGTGTTGGATTCTGGGTGCTCATTTCATATGTGTCCCAATGAAAATTTATTCAGGGATCTCAAGAAATTTGATGGTGGATCAGTTCTCTTGGGGAATGATAAGATGTGCAAGGTCAGAGGCTCTGGCTCAATAAAGTTGAGGCTGCATGATGGTGCTGAGAGGATACTACAAGATGTCAGGTTTGTACCTGAGCTGAAGAGAAATCTTATTTCTCTTGGATCACTCAATGTTTTGGGATATGAATTCAATACAAGGAAGGGATTCATATTGATAACCAAGGATAATAACATTGTGATGAAAGGCTAGAAGGTGAATGGCTTGTATATTTTAATTGGTAACTCAGCTACCGGATCAGTGAATGCAGTTATGGGCAGTTCTGATGTTATCTTGTGGCACAAGAGGTTAGGGCACATTGGTGAAAGAGGACTGAATGAACTCTCCAAGCAAAAGGCATTTGGGGATTCAAGAACAATCAAATTGGATTTCTGTGATCACCGTGTGTTGGGAAAATCCAAGAAACACTCTTACGCAAAGGGGCAACATCATACCGATATTCCTATGGATTATGTATACTTCATGACTATCATTGATGATTTCAGCAGAAAGGTGTGGGTGATCATCCTGAAGCAGAAGAGTGAAGCCTTTGGAAAATTCAGGGAATGGCTTCTTGAACAAGAGAATAAAAGAGGCAGAACCTTAAAACATCTCAGGACTGACAATGGGCTTGAGTATGTGTCAGAAGAGTTTGAAAACTTCTGCAAAGAAAGAGGTATAACAAGACACAAGACTGTTTCAGCAAATCCTCAACAAAATGGACTTGCTGAGAGGATGAACAGAACTATTTTGGAGAAAGTCAGATGCATGCTGTCAGATGCTGAACTACCTAAGGTGTTTTGGGGAGAGGCAGTTAACACTGCATATTACTTGATAAACAAAACACCCTCATCTGCTATTGACTTCAAAACCCCAGATGAACTTTGGTATGACAGGTTGTCAGATTACAAAAATCTGAAGGTGTTTGGTTGCTTAGCCTTTGCTCACATAAGGCAAGATAAGCTGGAACCAAGGGCACTGAGGTGCATCTTTCTGGGATATCCAAAAGGAGTCAAAGGTTATAGATTGTGGTGTCTTGAAGTTGGACACAAGAAGTGTATTGTCAGCAGAGATGTGACTTTCAATGAGAAAGTCATGGGATATGGTACATCTGGAAATCCTCAGGATGCTGAGGATAATCCCATAATCAGACATACACCAGTTCAGGTGGAGCATACAACCAGGATTCTGAATGAAGATCAGGCTCAGGACAACTCTGATATCAGGAGTCCACAAGCAGATCAGTCTGATGCATCAGCAGATAGTGATTCTAAAGATCAAACTGAAAATTCAGATGAAGAGGGTCAAGATTTGAGAAACTACAGTCTGGCCAGGGATAGACATAGGAGAAGCAGACATGATCTCATTTTCCTTATCAGTGGCAGAAGAAGTAGAGTATCAAGAACCTGAAACTTATGCTGATGCAGTGACAAGAAATGATAAAGTTCGGTGGATTTCAGCTATGAAAGAAGAGTTAAATTCACTTGAAAAGAACAATACATGGGTTCTTGTGAATAAAGAAAAAGGGCATAAGGTTGTCAGCTCAAGATGGATATTCAAGAAAAAGTCTGAAATTGGGTTAGATGGACATGAGCTGATCAGATATAAGGCAAGGTTAGTTGCAAGAGGATTTACTCAGAGGGAAGGAATAGACTTCAATGAAGTGTTCTCACCAGTTGTGAAGCACTGCTCAATAAGGATCTTATTGTCTAAGGTGAATCAGGATGGACTGGAGTTACAACAGCTGGATGTCAAAACTGCATTTCTACATGGAGAGCTTGAAGAAACCATTTATATGCAGCAGCCTGAGGGGTTCATACTATCAAAAGATGAAGGAAAAGTATGTTTGCTGAAGAAGTCATTGTATGGACTTAAGCAAAGCCCAATGCAGTGGTATAAAAGGTTTGATAGCTTCATGATGTCAATAGGTTTCATCAGATGCAAGTATGATAGCTGTGTGTACCTAGAAAAGCAAGGCTCTGAGGTACTTACATATCTATTACTTTATGTGGATGATATGCTAATTGCTAGCAAAAGTCTTGGAAGAATTCAGAAACTGAAGGATAAGCTCAGTTCAACCTTTGACATGAAATACCTTGGAAGTGCTAAGAGAATTCTTGGTATGGATATTATCAGGAACAAGTCAGCTGGAAGGATGTTCTTGACTCAGCAGGACTACATACTGAAAGTCTTGAGAAGATTCAATATGTATGAGTCAAGATCAGTCTCTACTCCTCTTGGACAACATTTCAAACTGACAGCTGATCAATGTCCCAGGAGTGATCAGGAGAAGTCTCAGATGAACAAGATACCTTATTCAAATGGAGTTGGAAGCATAATGTATGTCATGGTTTGCAGCAGACCTGATATTGCTCATGCAGTAAGCTTGGTCAGCAGGTTTATGGCTAATCCTGGAAAGGCACATTGGGAAGCTTTCAAGTGGATAATGAGATATCTGAAAGGTTCAGTACTTCTGAGATTACTGTTTGAGAGGACTCAGGATATCAAACAACCTCTACAAGGCTTTGTAGATTCTGACTATACCGGAAGCATAGATACAAGAAAGTCTCTGACTGGATATGTGTTTACACTATATGGCACAACCATCAGTTGGAGGACTGCATTACAGTCAGTGGTCACATTGTCAACCACTGAAGCTGAGTACATTGCCGTATCAGAAGCAGTAAATGAGGCTATGTGGCTGAAGGGTATTATCAGGGAGTTTGGGATCAGACAAGATGAAGTTACTGTGCAATGTGATAACCAAAGTGCCATTCACTTAGTTAAGCATCAGGCCTTTCATGAAAGATCTAAACATATTGATGTGAGACTTCACTTTGTGAGAGATGTGGTGGAAAAGAAGGTAGTCACAATACAGAAAGTTTCAACTGATGACAATGCTGCTGATATGTTCACTAAGGTTATACCAAGTTCAAAATTCAACTACTGCTTGGAGCTGGTTAAGGTACAGTCTTGGGATGTGCCTTAATACTACTGTGATGTGAAGGTTACGTGGAGGCATCTCACTTACTTTGAGGTGGAGAATTGTTATGGGTGCAAAGAAAGTGAAATAAAGATTAGATGAGCAAGCACTGTTGATTAACTGAACATTATACTATCAGCTGAGGAGGTCAGTTGATAGGTCTGCTGAGGGGTCATCTGATATGGTCAGCTGGGATCATCTGATAAGTTTACTGGAAGTCATCTGGCATATCAGCGGAGTCAGCTGAGGAGGTCAACTGAGGAAATCAGCTGAGGAGGTCAGCTGATGGAGTCCATTGAGTGGTCAGGATGATGGTCAGGATGGTTGGTCAGGTCAGATAGTCAGGTCAGAATGATCAGGATGATGGTCTCTGATGATGGTCTACTGATGATATCAGCTGAGTACTCAGACTCAGCTGAGGACATATCATATCAACAGACCTGAAAGGAGCATACTGACTCCAAATCAGGAATTAACCAAGAATCAGTTACGAAGCAGTTTAAACTTCCAAATTGGGCAACTGACGATCAGTTTAACAGAATCAAAACTGAAAAAACAGTTGGGCTCTAATCATTATTCATTTTCGGTTGCAACTGTAGCAGTTACTTTTGGGTGGTTACAAACTCAAGGATTAATTCGGGTTCTCATTCCTATATATATATACGCACATATGTACTAGAGAATAATAACACAGAAAATCACATACTTAGAGAGATATCAACACAAATACTTGTAATCTGTATTATCCTTAATTGATTAGTGAGAGAGGTGCCTCATTCGTGGACGTAGATAATTTCTGATCGAACCACGTAAATCTTGGTGTTCTTAAATTTTTTTATTCCAATTGATTTCAAACAATCATTGTTAACTCAACACATACATTTTTCCAGAAGGGTAAACTTAACAGGGGAGTGAGGGAGTATATATATTGTGAATGAAACTGTTTTGAAATGGTGGTGGAGAAGCTAATTAAGAAATTATTCTCTCAAGTGATTAGCCTTGTTTAATCACCGTGTGTGAATATTTACTCTTTTTTTTTTCAATTTCAGATCAATTCTCATTGAACTCTAATCAAAACATAAAGTTTAATATAACTATATAAGTATTGCAATAATTAATTAAAGAGTAGGTATTGTATGAAACTAGTTCATGATAAGCTTATCATGAAATTGCTTTAGTGTATCAAATATTTGGTCAAAGTGTATCAAAATATTCATCAGGTGTATTAAAAATTGAGGTCGATATATAAATTTTATTGACCTCAATTTTTAGTACACCAGATGAAATTTTTTATACAGCTAATTAAATTCTTATCATTAATTATTTTGGTCCAAAAATTCCTATATTGATACTTGGATATCTGCAAAATGTAGGGGAGGGGACAACATCCGTGTCATGCTACTAGCTGTCTGTAAGTATATATGTTGCATATGCATATACCATATATACCTTCACCTATTGTAACCTTTGAGAAGTCAGTTCTGCTGAAGTTGATATTAAGTGACTGTTTTTGATATATTAAAACTAATTTTTATATTTAGGGACCACCTAAGATGGTTTTTAACCAAAACAATTTTAGAATCATTTACTTTAAAAAGCTGTGACTTGTGAGACACATCTTTTAAAAAAAAAAAAAAAAAAAATTGCAGCGCTGATCCAAGTTTACATTTGGCAATTTTCCAGTCAATTGCTAAATTATTTTTATACTAATGAGATTTCCCAGGCGATCATTAAATTTTGAACTTCGTGACCACAGGATTAAAACGGTCAAAAATCGATCGCTAGTGCATAAAATTAGCAATTGATGATCGCTTATCCCAATTGCTAAAATGTGAATTTTTTATAGTGACTGCCACCTTGTCACCACCATAGCCCCGCCTCATCACCGCTGTCGCCACTGCCTTCTCTTCATCGTAAGATCATCACAAGCCACGCCAGATCGGTCACAAATCTGCTCTGAAAAGGTCCCATTTGAACAAGTAATAGTAATAGATTTTTTTTTAATTTTTAAAATTAGAATTTTTTTTATTTTGGTTTTGGTTAATAGTCAAAATAATTACACTAACGGAAATATTATTAGGTATATTAATTAGTTGTTAGCATATACGTACACTTTTAATTAATTATATATACTATCAAAGAAAAATAATACGTTCATTTTATTTTTTGTTAATAATTTATTTTCATCATTCAATTATTACCTAATTATTTTTTCAATTAATTAATTTTATATGCACAGACAACCACTTAATCTATAAATGTATCACTATATTATTTCAAAATATTTATCGACTTGTGTTTTCTTGAACTCTGGCATGATCATAGTATCGTGGATAATACTTGTTAATTGAACATTATGTCATTAATATTATACATCCATAATTTTTTATATTTTTTTTACATTTGTTTTTTGTTCGTTTATACAATTATCTCGTTAATTTTACAATTTAGGGCTCATTTGGTTCGTAAGATAAAAGTATTTATCCGTCAAAATCATGCATGTTTTTTACGGATATATATTTTTATCTTACGAACCAAATGAGCCCTTATAGTATTAATTTCTACTTGGATTTAATGGTATAAGTAGGGTAATACTTTGTCTTAAAATAGAGGAAATGATATTAAAAAATGAAAAAAAAATTGACAAAATTTTTTATGAAACCGTCTTATAACATAAAAACTATCACTTATTAATAAAAAAATTATCACTTTTGAATCACTTTTAATAAAAATATTACTCCCTCCGTTCCAGATCAATTTAATTGCACACTTTCCATTTTGGGTTGTCCCAAACCAATTTGCACACTACTTAAAAGGGAAACATCGATTTGCGTGCAAACCCACAAAACTCTCCACACACTTACCCATACACCACTACTTTATTTAAAAAAATACATTTTCCTTAAACCGTGTGCCATCCCAGGGGTGCAAATACCCATGGGACGGAGGGAGTATCATTTTTTATTTAAAAAATTTAAGAATAATAATTTTTAATTAATAAATGCAGGTTTCATGTTATGAGGCGGTTTTAAGTAAAATTACTATTAAAAATATACATTTATGCCTTAGTCTTGTACTCCTTCCGTCCTGTAGGAATTTGCACCCTACAGGACGGCACATTTTTTAAGAAAAAATAGTTTTATATATAAAGTAGTGGTATATGGGTAAATATGTGTAAAGGTTTGTGAGTGTGCACGTAAATCAATGCTTCTTTTTTTATTAGTGTGCAAATTTGTGTGGGACGTCCAAATAAGAAAAGTGTGCAAATTCCTACGAGACAGGGGGAGTATTAAAGATCATACGTATTATTACTAAAAATGTATTTTTAAAAATACACTTTTAATAATAAAATGCGTAACTTCTCAATAGTATTTTATTTAATTTTTTAAAAATACACTTGAGTTATACGGTGCACTTGGTGCAGAGGAGATTTACTTATATATACTCCCTCCGTCCCACTATAATTTGCTTATTTTATCATTTTCATCCGTCTCACTATGTATTGCTCATTTGCTTTTTTATTTTTCTAGGAAACTGTTAATCACTTTTATTATTATTTTCAATACTTTTTATAATATTTTTATTATTTTTTAACTTTTCTCCATTACATCATATGTACTGTATCAATATTTTTATATTTATTAGTACCAAAAAATTATGAGCAATTTATAAGAAAACGAAGGAGGGAGTATATATTAAATAGTATTGACTATTGAGAGAATACTTCCAAACCTAGTATAAAACCTAGTACATGGGTATGGGTAGTGAGCGTGGACATCTCAACTCCAGATATATTTCATCTCTCTCTCTTTTATCTCTCTCTCTCAACCACACACACTGCAGTCAGCACCCCATGAATCCTTGTTTTCGATCCATGCTAGCTCTACTTAGGCTGTAAATAAAGAAGTTTCTAGATTTTATACACTTCATTTCTCCCTGCTTTTTAATAATTATGTCAAAAGTTCAACATGTCTTTCATTCGGATCTTATATATATTCCATACTATATATATATATATCGTATGAGATTCTATTGATGATGATTCGGAAAAAACCATTTAAATTTTTATTTCTTTGTGGATTAGGGATCCAGAAAATCAATAAACGGATTTTTGTCTCAAATCACGAAGTGTTTTAGGGTTTCTGTTCAACCCCCTGATGCTATTAATTATTTCATTCTTAAAATCCCCCTTTTTATGAAAGCATCCTTAATTATGTGTTAATTACAAAAGGATCCCTTTATTAATTATATATTAGTTTGCTGATGGATAGAAAAAATAGTTAGTGTTTGCAAGTGCAGCATCATTAAGATTCACATTTGGATATATATATATATATGCATTCCACATAAATGAGAATCTTGATGATGCTGCATTAGCAAATACTTACTCAGCCCATGATTTTAATTACAGCCACCCCATGATATATGGGGGATGGTAATTAATTCTCTCTCGTCTCTGTTACTCTTATTTACAGGGCAGTAAATAATTAATCAAGGATCAATCAGGTATTATTAATTACGTTGTCGGTGCCACTTAATATGATATGAAGGTATCAGGTATGCAGCTAACTCTGCGCTTTTCTCCATTTTATTAATTACCGACTCAAAATTCTACATCTATAGGTTTAAGGGGTGAAAATTGATATAGAGCACCTTTTTTTTTTTTTTTTTAAATTTTGTTCCCAAAATATTGGTGTGAGTAAAAACTTTTATACCATGAAATAATCTCACTTGGAGGGGAGATTCGAAATTAATTAAGTATTTTCTAAGCAGACATTAAAAGTACGAGAAAAGATCGATGTTAAATTGGATGAATCACTACAAAGAACAGAAAAAGAATTCTTGAAGTTGTGCAGAAATCCATTACATATATATATATATATGTTACAATAACTGTTGAAAGTTTTCTTTATCTGTTGCAATTAATTGTTGGTTATTATATATAATTAATTAATTTCTGATAATTAAAAAAGAATACATATGAGGAAATTATGGGAATTAATTAATTTATAGGAATTGCTTTATGTAAAGCACTGTCTTTAAACATTTTTGTTGCAGTAACGTACGCATTTGAGCAGAAATGATGAGATATGCCGGGACCATGAATCTTTAACCGGGAATACGATCCAGGTACGTACCAGTACTTTACCATCCATGCTTCTTTATTAATTAATCAATTTGTTTTCATATATATATATATATATGCATTGATTAAACCTCATATATATATATATTGGAATTAATATAATTGAGGTGGTTTATTAATTTACTATTCAATAGCTAATTAAGGTTAATTTAATTAATTGCATATATATATACAGAATTAATAATTATTATATATGTACATACATGTACCAACAAGTACAAATTCGTGTTTTTTTTTGTATAAATGATTAGCTTTAGTTTTCTTGGCAAATAACGCGGTCTAGTACTGTTTAAATCCTTGAGATACACTCAGGTTGCTTCCACATCTCTAATTATGTAATTAAAGATGAAGATTAAGATTAAGGGGTGATCAATTCATGAATAAGATTAATGAATAAAATATATATATATATATAGCTAGCTAGATTTGTAAGAGTTGGAGTGTTATATATATATAGTTGCAAATTAAATTTCCCATATCTCTCTCTATTAACTAATTTGCAACATATATATATATTTAATTATCATGCATCTCTAGGAATCTAAAATCCAGGCACAATATATTTTGTTGTCGATTCCGTACATCTTATTTATATCGGGTGGGTAGTGACAATGAACTCACCATCCTTTTCTGTGGGTAACCTTTTGCTGTTTTATATATATATATATGTGTGTGGTACTTTAATCTTCTCAAGTTTGCCAATTTTCCGCCCAAATGCGATGTGAAAAACTTCAGGTTAATTATATATGTTTAAAATTCATATGATCAGCAATCTTAGGGCACTAATTAGTTAGTATATATGTTTAGGTCACTATATATACATTTTAATTTTTGCATATTTAGACGAAACACCCCAAATTAACCAGGATAATATTAATTGCATGTGAGAGTTGGGTATAAATACAAAAAAATATCAACACGTACCTGCCTTTAGAATTAAACATTATCTTAAAGCTGTGTTTATTTTGAATTTAGCATGAATCGATGAACTTAAGACTTTGCTCTTCGCATCAAGTTATTTTTTTGTCTTCAATAATATATATTTGTCACTAGATCTGTCCCAAGTAGTCATGGTTCCTTGTATCTGCATGATGCTTTTAATTTTCATGTGTGTCACCTCAGCTCTTTGTGGGATCAAATTCCGAGCTAAGTCACATACCAAGTAATCTACTTGTGTAATGAAGCCCACCATTAATGTTAATATATATGGGTACCCCCACTTCATATATATATAATTAAGATCATACCTAGCTATATATATTAATTAAAATTGTCTAATTCAAAATAAAAATTCTACATATGAATTAATGTGCACGCATATATATATACATGTGCACGGCTAGCTTAATTATTCACATTTATTTATTTATTTATAAATTTGTGAAAAAAGTATTAACTTCCCAACCCCATGTTCTTGTCATTAATATTACTTCGAGCCGGTGCATTCTTAGGCATATCACATGCAGCATAACATAGTTTAATTAAGCATAACTTAGACATCCTTTTGTCTCGTCTGAGGAATCTCTAATTTGTAAGTGACGTTAAAGCTCTTTGCTTTCACACCTTCGTTAATTATTTAATCTTTCTTATAATAAACAATATGTAACTACATCCTCTTTGGTCGGAATATTAATTTCGAGCTGGAAAATTTGAACATACGTACAAATGTTGTCATATATAATCAAACAAATTATATACATCAGTTAAATATATATAGCCGGAAGATGATCATGAGCTTACTTACATTTGAATGATCAAGTATCTGTATTAATTAGCATGAGATAATTTTATCGAGAAATTAGTTAAAAAACAAATCTTTAGTAGCAAAAATCTTTAGAGATTGGGAATCCATCGACGATCGATCTAATCTAACAACTTATAATTCCTTGTACGAGTGATGTACCTCAAGAGGAAGAAATTAACTAATTAATAAACCTTAATTTGTAATATCTTATAATGAGTAGAAGTACAACCTAGCTATTATTTCTTGGATATGCAAATTAAAATCCTCTCTCTCTATATATATTTATATACATATTGCACAAAATTTGAGGGTTTTTTTTTTGGTTGCCGTGATTAAATTAAATATAATTTTAGCCATATTATACCATACATTATTTTTAGCCATTTCAATTATATTTGGTTTAAGATAAAAATATATCATAATTTGAGTTATAATGGGTGTGAAATGTTGTAGAATGTAGGAAATAAAGTACTCTCAACATCATTGGAAAATACCCCTTGAAGAACTTAATTATTCCTAATAATAAGGGGTTATAGTGACCGTTTGAATTATTAATTTCAATTCGATGTGAAATGGCATAATCTGAATTATATATAATTGGAGTGAAATAGTGTGGAATGTTGTGGGAAGCTCTGGTTTAAAGAGATCAAAGTACTCACAAATCATTGGAAAGGCCCCTTGGAGGACCTATTATTAATTCTTGAAATGGCTTATAAAGAAAAAGAAAATTTATCAAATGGTTTCAAAAAAATGGCTAGATCAACAAGTCATTAATACCTCAATTGTTAAAAAAACATATAGTGCAGCGTGTATATATATTATGTGTTTTCGGAAAATCAAATTAACCTTAAAATTAAATTTAGAATCTAAGTGCACAGTATGCACTCAAAGTTTTTGTATATTTATTTGTTTTAGTTTTAGAAGTTATGACAAAATTTCTATTATATATTGCGCATATCAATTTCTTATAAGATATATACGTTTATTTATAAGTTATATATGATCGCCTAAATTAATATTTAACTTATGAACTGGCATTATTTTCTATAGCTAGCTGCATATATAGACCTTTCTTAATTCGCCCTTTAAATTAGGGTGATTAAATCATTTCATGAGGAAATATATATATATATAATGTGAGAAAATTAATACGAAGCAGGTGGTAGAATGTGATTATCAGTTATCTTAGCTCAATTACTTTGATCATAAGTTGATTCAGTGTAGACAGATTTGCGAGCTTGGTAATTATTCGTTTTAATTCCATGCCCTCTGGATCTTCATTAATATATTCCTGATTCATAATTTTGTGTGAAATAGATCTGTTGTTAGATAATTATAATAAGTTTTTGTAGTAATTGAGAGCACATGCTGCATGTCATACATTGGCTTGGCACCCACAAATTAAAGCGAATTAATATTGATGGTTAGTTCGATCCACTAAATTAATTTCTTGTAGGAATTCATTAACTCACCTGGATTTTTTGAAGCGGCATTCGCGGATCATGCATGTGGCCGCCTGAGGTTATATATGATCCATTAAATCACAGCAGACTTGATATATATATATATTTGCACATTCAAAAGATTGGATGAAGCTATATATATATATATATATATATATATATATATATATATATATCACTACAAAAAAATGCGGCTTTTAGCGACCGCCAATAAAGCGGTCGCTAAAATATCAAATAACGACTGCTTTTGCGACCGCCGTGGTGTTTTGGTAAAGTTTGAAAAATTAGCGACCGCTAGCGGTCGCTAAATCAATTTAACATTTTGCGACCGCCAGAAGAGGTCGCAAACATATTAGTAAAGCAATTTGCGACTGCCATCCAGCGGTCGCTAGTAGAATTTCGGTCGCTAAAATTTAAACCCGTACATGGCAACCCGAAAAAGTAGAACCGGTTTATTTTTTGAATATTAGCGACCGCTTAATGGCGGTCGCAAATATAAACATTAATTTAGCGACCGCTTTATGGCGGTCGCAATAACATTAATTTAGCGACCGCAGAAGCGGTCGCTAAAGTAGTATCCGGTTTAGGGTAGTTGGGTGCCATTTAATTTTACAATTTTGCGACCTCCAAAGCGGACGCTAATTTAAAAATGGTGGTCGCTATAATGCGATTATAGAACAGAATCAGCTTATATTTTCTTCAGTTTTTTCGGGGGAAAAACCCCACTCCCACCCCAAAAAATCTCCCAAATTCAAACGAGCATTGTTTCAACGTGTTGGTGGCAATTGTGGAGGTCTATTATTATATTGTGCTCGTGGCTTCTAATTCACCGTACGTTTTTACAATTTTACCGTTTAATTTTTAATTTTGTGTATTATATATGTTTTATAAGTGTTCTTCATGTGACTAATTAAATTTTAGAATTTATAATATTCATGTATTAGAATTGATAATGTGAATAATTATTGTAATTGATTATAGTTGATTTTTTGTTTAAAAAAATTGGATATGTTTGTTTATAGTCGAAACTCTGCCGAATTTTTTTATAATTTATATGTGATTTATTTTTAATTTGTATCAGATGGAACTCCCTGATCGTCGTTGGATGTATGAAATGCCTCGTTTGATACAAGGAAATATGAATTATGAATTTTGCGAGAAACTTGATGAGTTTTACGTTTGCCCGTAGTAAACCAAATTGCATGGATAGTTGTGGTCGGATTAGATGTCCTTGTTCAGGCAGAAAGTGCTGTAACAGAAGATTTTTGAGCATAGATGAGGTTAAAACTCATCTTGTGAGGTTCGGTTTTGCTCCATTTTATTATAATTGGACCGGACATGGCGAAGACAGGTGAAATTATAATTTGGAAACAGTGATTGCCTTCTATGATCAGTTGAGTAGTTGTGGAGGTGAGAGATTTGAGATTGGTGGTTCGAGCTGCGACCCGTCTACACCATTGGATGAGCTAGATGAATTTCAACGGTATCATACGATGATTGATGATTGTAGTAATTTAGAATATTAAAATTTGTGGCTAATTTGGTGTTATATACAATTAATTGAATAAAAATGAACAAATTAAAAATTTGGTATTGTATATTATTAAATGTATAACATTACATTTTTATGGTTGAAATGTATATATATATTTATATTAAGTATTAAAGGATTAATTTGATGAATTTTTAAAAAAAATGAGACACAATTTGGAATTATATACTATTAATTGCAAAAAGACGAATAAAATAAAATAAAAGAAATGTAAATTATAAAATTTATAACATTAACAAAATTTTATTGAAATATATATACATTAATAAATTAGAGACGAAAAGGAATTAATTTGATGGATTTTAAAAAAAACTTGACTTAATTTGGAGTTATATACAATTAGTTGCAGAAAAATAAACGAAAGTAGCAAGTGCTCTAGTGGAACAGCCGCCTCTGAGATGCCCAGATGCCGCGAGTTCGACTCCTTGCAGGCACAAAGTTTACAACATTTATTCTGAGCCAAAGAAGACTCATATAAAATATGTGATGATATGGTTAAAATGCTGGGTCCGTGGCCAAGTGGTTCGAACTCAGGCCCACATTTTTTTTGCTACGTAAAAGTTTAGCGACCGCCAGGAGCGGTCGCAAAATATAAATGTAATTTATTATTATAAATATTTAAAATAAATAGTGACCGCATTATGCGGTCGT
Organism: Prunella vulgaris; assembly: GCA_026898435.1. Taxonomy (NCBI): domain Eukaryota; kingdom Viridiplantae; phylum Streptophyta; class Magnoliopsida; order Lamiales; family Lamiaceae; genus Prunella; species Prunella vulgaris. Next base: position 464,027 of record JAPKLY010000319.1, read on the forward strand.
TAATATATATTTAACGACCGCGTACTGGCGGACATTTTTTTTGCTACGTAAAAGTTTAGCGACCGCCCCTGGCGGTCGCAAAATATAAATGTAATTTATTATTATAAATATTTAAAATAAATAGTGACCGCATTATGCGGTCGTTAATATATATTTAACGACCGCGTACTGGCGGTCGCTAATATTAAAAAACCAAATCGGGTCAATACCCGGACTTATTTTTCGACTGCTCTTGCGACCGTCACTTAAAAGCGGTCGCTAAATTTTTGCGACTGGTGTTTTAGCAACCGCCAAAAGCGGTCGCAAAAACGGTCGCTAGCTATGTTTTGCGACCGCTTGGCGGTCGCTAAAATCCGCTTTTTTTGTAGTGTATGGATTGAAACTGATGATTACTTTGAAAGGCTGGATCAAATTTGTCCTTAATTGGAGCCTAATATATGGAATTACCTCACAAAATAGTAATCATATATTCACAGGGAACAGAGCCACATATTCACTTGCAGTTTCATGTGCAAACACATTTTGTAGGGTAGCCCGCCTACTTTTATTTGAAGGCATGAACTCTGAGTATTTTAGGATTTAATTTTTACTACATTCGTCCCATAAAAGGTTGCATACTTTTTTTTTAGTTTGTCCCACAAAAGTTTGTACACTCCTAAGATGGAAATATTCCTTTAAATCTCCACCTTTAAAATCTTTATCTCACAATCTCCACAATACACATTCTATTCATTACACTTTTCTTTAAAAGCTGTAATCCCAAAAGTACCGCAAACTTTTGGAGGACGAAGGTAGTATATATATATATATATATTTTTTTTTTGTCTTTATATTTTGGAACTTTTTGATTGAGCGGTGATTTTTTTTTTTCATTGGAGCTTTGGATTTTACTTAATTATTTATAGACTTTGTATTCTGGGCTGTTACTTAATTAGTTGGAAGAGAACGTTAGATGGTTGGTGACTCTTTTTCTTTTACAACCAACTTATCTACCAGAATAGTTTACAATTAGATTTTTAATGAGTCGCATCTAATACATCAACTTTGTCTTCCTGGCTTGTGGGATTTTCCTTTCTTTTTTTTTTTTTTCTTCTTTTATAAAATACCTTAATTTCCCCTAATACCAAACTTCTTTTATTGGATTCTAGACGGCATGGATTTTGGTGGATCACAGTGCATTCGCTCTCTTGAAATTTTATAAAATTAATATAATTTTTTATTTAAATCTTTGATTCATAATAATTCAATCATTTAGTTTGTAAATTTATGGGAAGCATAATTTTCAATTTTTACTTTTTATGTTAAATATAAAAGTTTTTAATCCTATTTTCATTCGACTAGCAGCTATAAAATAATTTATATAATAGATGATATTTTAAATTTTATTTGATGTCTCCTTCTAAATCTTCTGCATATTAAATATTTCTTTAAGTAGATAATTTAAGACAGTTTGTTTAGAATTTTACAAAGATGGAGTGTATATTATTATCTACAAATGACAACAAACAACTCATAAAAAATTGGTTAGTGATTGAATCAACAAGAATATATTTTCAATGATTCAAAAGATTAATTAAGCAAGTCAAACTCTCTATTAGTCCATAATAAAGGATAAATATATTTTTATAATTTTATCTTATGTATGAGAATACATTGTTTTAGATAATATTGTAAATGAGACAGTTTTAATGAATTCATATTTTAAATGAAAATACAATTTAAATAGTAAAGTGAAACTTTGTCCCCAAGTATTAAATCAATTCACAAATCACTCTATTTTTAAACAAAGTGAGTTTCCGCATATTACACAAAATATATATTCGTAAGAATTAAGATTCATGGTATATAATATTTTTATAATATAATAAAAATAAGAATTTTAAAAGATATATTAATGAAGTTTAATATGAATTTTATTTTTCATAATTGTAAAGTTTTGTTGTATAAAAAATTATTAATTTTTTTTTGTTATAAATATTTATAAAATTCAATATAAAATAATTTTTATTTGATTGATTAAATATTTTTTAAATAGATAGTCACAAGTAGAATTTTAAAAATTTATTGATTAATTAAATTAATATGCTTAACGAATTAAAAATGTGTGTACATATAATACTCATATATATATATATATATATATTTAAGTTTATGTAAAAATTAATATTAAAAAGTAATAAAAATTTTAAAAAAAAAATTATTTTAATTTAATTTTAGTTAAATTTTTTGTTTTGATATTAAAAGGCTCGTATGTCTTAAAAGTTGTTAATTTACACATCAATATTTTAAATAGCAAATCAACAACGCGTCATCAAAGTTAACCACATCATGACACTTGCCAAAATTTAAATCCTTACTCTCTATGTTATAGAAGATATTGTATAGTTAATTTTTAAAAAAAAATTGTATATATATGAGTTAACTTATAGTGTTTAAATGGATAAAATAGTTTTTAATGAGGGTAAGTTGCTCAATTTAAGTTAAAATAAAATTTAAGTATAATTATTAGTGGAATGTGATGCATTAAAGATTTTTGTGAATAACGAATTGTGAATTGTGCAATGTCTTTTGAAAAGAGTAATATATTGGAGAATTAATACTTGATGTTATAATTTTAAATTCATACGTCATATTATAAGATAAATAATATTATTGATAGAATTAAAATTTTATTTATTAAATATTATTGATGGTGGCACGGTTGAAAATATTAGATTTTTGTCCCATTTAAAAAGAATTCTAGGTACACCACTTGAAAACCTGCAAGTTGATTCCTCATATCATATATATGCCACTGAAAATAGATCGAGCTGCTTTAATTTCACAGTGGGAATGGCTTGCTTGACGTTCGTTTGAGTAACTTTTCTCCCTTAATCTTTTTCCCTAGCTATGCCTATGCATGCAGATTCTTCCTATGGGAGTTCCCTGGGTCCTTTTTTTTACTTGCAGAGTAAACTTGCTTTGGAGTTTGGAGAGACTAGGCATGCATGATATCTTTAATTTTTTTGTGAGGAGCCACCCATTCTCACTGACACATATATATATCCAATAGATTTTGCTTTTCCCTCGTTGGGAAAAGAAGCAAGCAAGGTATGAAAAACTTGAAGATTAATTTGGACGTTTTAATTTGGAATTTGAAGAATGGATGGATATATAGTACGTTCTTCAAGTTTTGATGCGTGATCAGGCAATGTAATTAGGATGAGGAGATAATTAATTATATATTCTCGTCTTCTATCACTAGTGCATGGTTCAATATAAATTAATACGATTAGAGAATGATTGTGATTGTAGAGACTCATATCAACTATAAAACTAATGAATGATAGCGAATGCTAAAGAGATTCAAGTACAGACGCGGAAAAGTTATAAATCGATCAAAAGAGATTTGTCGAGACTTGAACTTTAAGGTTGTGATCGCCTTTGAAACCATATATAATTATATATAGTTTTGCGTAATGCCTGGGATATAATGGTCGTGATGTCATGTTGGACCTTGCTTGAACTTATTGGACCTTTCTGGGTCTGTTCGTCAATAGACCAATCTTGAATATATTATTCAACCTACAATAGTCATCACTTTGGTTTATAAAAAAAAAATTATTAGTTAAATAGTTGTACAACATTATTCACACCTTTCATGTAAGTAAGGAATGAAAAAGCATATGTGGATAGATAGATATCCAAATACATTTAATTTTAATTTCTCTAAAAATTCAGTTTACACTAAACCTTTTCATTGCTAAATAAATTTAAGATTAGTGTTGTGTGATTGTCTCACTTATGAGGCACTTATGAGGTGGGTATTATTTTTCAATAAAAATGTTATACTTTTAACTTAAATTATACTTTCTCTAGTCTTAAGAGTACTCTTCACCATTTTTAGTATAGTTCTAGGAAAAAAAATATATGAAACAAGTAGAGTTTTACGGTTAAATATATATATAAAATTTAAAAGAATGTGATTAAATTGAATGTAAAAAAGTAATGTTATTTTTTTTATAAATTTGAATATTGTGAGAATGAATTTTGAAGATGTATTTTTTGAATGTACAACGTGTTGGACAATAAAAAAAGTGCGTAAAATTAAGAGATGGACAAAGTATTATATTTAAAAATGAATTATGAAATGTGCATCATATTAAGACAAAAATATGGAAAATAATAATTTTTTATATTAAAATAAATTATATTGTATTTTTAGAGGGAGTATAGTTTTAAAATAATAGCAAATTTTGAGAAGTGATACATGTTGATAGAATTTGCAAATGGTGTTCGTTTATGTGGCTATTATAACGTATTAATTCTACCAAACAATAACTCAAGAAATATGTTCTTGAGTAGATAATATATAGAGAGAGAAAGTAGTGAGTTTAGATAGAGAAAGTAAAGTGTATTATGATTAAGTTGTTCTTAGAGAATTACAAGAGAGACCTATTTATAGGTGTGCAAGTGTGAGGTGGCACCTTATGAGCCTATTGGACTCTTGGTGTTTGACGAGGGTTCTTGACCCTCGTCTAGGTCCCTCACCGTGCCCCCTTTACAATGCTTCGTCTCACTACATATATGCTCTATCTAAACACTTACGGCCCTGATCCCTCGTGTTGGGCGAGCTTCGTTGCCTTGTGCTGATTTTGTGGACGATGTAGCGTTGGACTCGTGCCTGGCCTTCATGAGTAGGGGCGAGCTTCCTTCCCAATGAGGAAGCTCGCTTATGATCCTCTCTCCCCTGGTGCAACTAGTCTTCACTTTCGGCCCACAGGGAGCTTGTATTTTGAGAAGTGATACATGTTTATAGAATTTGCAAATGGTGTTCGTTTATGTGGCTATTATAACGTATTAATTCTACCAAACAATAACTCAAGAAATATGTTCTTGAGTAGATAATATATAGAGAGAGAAATTAGTGAGTTTAGATAGAGAAAGTAAAGTGTATTATGATTAAGTTGTTCTTAGAGAATTACAAGAGAGACTTATTTATAGGTGTGCAAGTGTGAGGTGGCACCTTATGAGCCTATTGGACTCTTGGTGTTTGACGAGGGTTCTTGACCCTCGTCTAGGTCCCTCACCGTGCCCCCTTTACAATGCTTCGTCCCACTACATATATGCTCTATCTAAACACTTACGGCCCTGATCCCTAGTGTTGGGCGAGCTTCGTTGCCTTGTGCTGATTTTGTGGACGATGTAGCGTTGGACTCGTGTCTGGCCTTCATGAGTAGGTGCGAGCTTCCTTCCCAATGAGGAAGCTCGCCTATGATCCTCTCTCCCCTGGTGCAACTAGTCTTCACTTTCGGCCCACAGGGAGCTTGGGCGAGGTTCTCACCTACCTCGCCGAGCTTCCCTGTGTTAACCAATTGGGTTAAGTTCTCCTATCAACATTTGCCCCCCCAGCTCGTTCACATCATGATATTTCTAATGTGTGGGCGAGCTGACTTGTCACTGTGGACGGAGGCTCAAGTGTTGGCGAACTACCTCTGGGCAGGTGCCGAGCTTAAGGGCGAGCTCCCTCGCGGTGGTTGGTCGGCTGACGTGGTGTGGGAATCAAGGCATCGTGCGTATCTTTTTAGGCGTCGTTTCCCGCGCCTATCATGGCAAGACTTTCAAATTTTTGCACCTAGGTCCTCGAACTCCCGGAATATTAAATCTCGCCCCGCCGTCTATAAATAGGGAAAATCAAGCTCATTTCCCACTTTTACACTTTCGAATTCTCAGAGCGAATTTCCGGCGAACGACACTCTTTGTTTCCAACGAGATTTGTGGAATCCTCTAAGGTAGAACATTGACTCATTTCTTCTTTTCTTCTTCTTTTTGCAGATTCATTCTTCGTTTCCCTTTTTCTCCAAGTTCCTAGAAATTTTGAACATTTCAGGTAACCTTTTGGATTTCCACGATCACCTTCGTACTGTAGCTCCGACGACCGAAGCTTTGGATGATTTTGGCACTTTTCGAAGCTCGCCCAAGTCATGTCGACCCATTCCTCAAGTGGAAACCTCCCGGACCATAACCCTGAGGAAAGACCTATGACCGAGAACGAGCCAATTCCCCAAATGACCTCGGTAATAATTGGCTCCAATTCTGAGGTGGCTTCAGTAGCTCGCCCCAATTCCGGTGAGCTTCCCGGCAAGGTCCGATCCGATCCGGGGGAGAGAGCCACCAGTTCTGGTCAGAGTGAAGAATCCTATCTCCGCGAGCTTTGGTGAGATTGTGAGCTGGCCTCTAACGAGGCCCTGGCCGAGGATGAAGAGATTGCCGAGGTCCCGGGGGGAGTCGTCGATGCCGGCGAGGAGGTCGCCGAGGTAGGCGAGCAATAAGGCAACCTCGAAGAAGTTACGCGGGAATGGTTTCGTTCGATTGATTTCCCTGAGCCTCAGTTGGTCGAACACCAGGTCTCTACCGACGTCATTCACCCATTTGACTGGGATGAGTACGTCACCCACCACGTGGCGGACTTCGATCTCCCCGGGTGAGCTTATCGGGATGCAGCGAACAAATCATATTACAAAGCCAGCAATGTCAGGAGTGTTATTAATGAATACCAGCTTCCCCATTTCCGCGAGAAGTATAGGATTCCCCTTGATATCTTCTTGTACGCGCCGGAGAAGAATGAGCGAGCTGATGCACCTCCGGCGGGGTTGACAGCTATCAATGTGCACACTCTCGAGGTTGGGCTTACACTGCCCCTGCACCCGATTATCGGCCAATATTTTCTCGATAACAACCTCGCCATCACCCAGCTCACCCCCAACGCCTGGAGTAGCTTGTTGGCGGCGTTGGCGGTCTTCGAACTGGAGGGATATGAGAACAGGTTGACCACTGCCGAGCTCAACGAACTATTCGGCGTGACTCGGCAAGTGAACGACGGCAAGGGGTACTACTACCTCAAAGCTCACCCGGGGGAGAAGTTCTTGGGGATTCTTCTGAACAAAATCCGTGACTGGAAGTAACAGTTCGTCTTCATGGGCGAAGACTGGTGAGCTTCTACGAACTACTCCGGGCGAGGAGGACGAATTCAATCCCCTGATGAATATGGAGAGGCTAGCAGTAGGTCGCCTACTTCGGTGTGCGTGGGTTGAATTAGATTTACTAATCTAATTCCTCTCTTTTGCAGGTTCGAAGCACCATACATCAAGCCGCGGGAAGCCCGAAGTGCCGATTGAGTTTGACGTAGTGCGGGCTGTCTGCTACCTGAGGAGCCAAAAGGATCGAGAGATTGCCCACCTCACTCAACACCATTGTCTTAGGCTCGCCGGGCTTCACACTCTGCCTCACCACCTTGCAGTCCAGGGTCCCGAGCTCCCAGATTCACAACTCTTCGAAGCTCATCCACTAGGGGGTGGCTCGCCCGAGATGCTAATCATTTACCTTCAATTTTTTTTTGCAGACGGTAGCCTGGTTGACTTCCCAACTGTTGAGATCCCGCCGGCCTACGAGATCCTTGCTCGCCGGTTTGCTTGGGTCCACCATGCCCCAACAAACTTGCCCCGCCCTCAATACTCGCATTGGACGCGAGCAAAAAAGTTGAGCTCGCCTCGAAGAAGGGCGAAATAGGTGGGTCCGAGACCCAGAATGGGTCGACTAAGGCCCCAACAAAGTCCAAGGTTGCAGAGGTCGCTCGGACCGGCAGGGGTGGAGGGCGAGGATCGGCAACGCCGGAGCGGGCTTCTCATCAGACGAAGAGGGGCCTTCAGCGCGACGATGGGTCCCCGGTTGGCGGGGATGACAACCAACCTCGCAAGAGGACTCGAACTCTCCTCCGCGACGAAGAGGAGCCTGAGCATGCTGAGCGAGCTGACACAAGGTCGGCACAAGGTGGCTCGGCTCACTCAACTGCCCCGCTGGCAGCCATACCTCTCCAGAGGTCGCCACACACCCCATCTCCTTTCGGGGTTCAGACTAATGACGACATGCTCCTAGGCTGGGACCCTGAGCGAGCTCAGTGAGTAGCTCGCCGTTTTAACTTCAATCCTCGTTGTTTTTCTCATGTTTTTCTAAATCTAACTGTTTTAACCTCGTAGTTACGCCCCCATTGCTCATCCGAACCGCCACGAGGCCATCCATGCTTACGAGTGATCTCCCTCTCTTACCTCGATGCACAACCTCCCTCCGGGTCTCGCCCGGAATACTGTGAGCGAGGTACCTCGGCATTGGTCGAACCCCCAACTGGCGATCATAGAGGGGCAGGACCTGGTCGAAAATGTGCTGCTCTCGATGCACTATGCAAGTGGGCTCCTGCTTGCTAACCAAAGGGTAATCGACCAGGCGACTCAACTCGAGGCGAGCATTCAGGAGAGGAACAAGAACATGATCACAATGGCGGAGTCTTTGGACAAGGCCAAAAGGTTGGTGAAGCTCGCCGAGGAGAAGGCAGCCGCGTCTCTGGCCGCCGAGCAAGATGCCCTCAAGTAGCTCGGCGACCTCCAACGTAAGCTCGCTGGGATCCAGCAGGACATGGATGTAAGGATGAAGGCCAAGGAGGACGAGCTTGCCGAAAAGCTCGCTAAGGAGGTCGGCGAGCACGCCGTGACCAAGAGAGAGCTGGAACTGCAGCGAGGTTTGACCAAGGGCACCAATGAGGAGTGCTCAAAGTTGAGGGATCAGCTCTCGGCAAAGATCAACAAAGTTGCCGAGCTTCGCAATGATGCCTCCTCATCGATGGATTTGATGGCGGCGAAGGCAGAAGCCTCAGACAGGGTCATCCGGTCTCACAAGGATGATGAGTTGAAGGCGGTAGTTGGTGATTTCAAAGATTGCCTGGATAGGGCGCCCCTCCCCGATGAGACGGAGCTCGATATCGGTGACCTTCCCGAGCTGGGGGTACCCCTTGACTTCGTTCCGGCATGTTACAAAATTATCAACACAATCCCCGTGCTGGAATTGAACCTCACAGAGGAGGAGGTCGCTGATGAGGAGGGGCGAACTCCACCCACCATCGCACAGCTCCAAGAAGCCTACGGGGACGCAATTCTCGACACGACTGGGTTTAACACCAGCGGGCTCACGGGCAACATTACCACGTTGCCCGAGCTTTCCCCCCAAGGTGGCCAAGCCGTTGGCGGCGAGGCTGCCCCTGAGGTCATCGTTCCCGAGGTTCCTGCCGAGGTCCCTGCTGCCCCCGAGACCTGAAGTCCTCTCCCTTGCTTTCCTAGATTAGCTTTTTGCTTTTTTATTTTTGTCAAGTCTTAGTAGCTCGCCGGGCTATATAGCTCGCCCAGAAGGAGCTATTTTTGTAGTTTCTTTTCACTTAAGCAGTTGAAGCTCGCCGGGCATGTGTAGCTCGCCCAGAAGGAGCTCTTTTGTACTTCAAAGATGGTCAGCTAGCCGACCTTTGTGGCTAGCGCAGCTTCTTATACTTGGAAGATTTTCAAGTGTGTTTTTGACTTGAAAGTTTCCCAAGTACTTTTGAATGAAACACGATTCTTTTGATCCAGCTTTATCTTTATTTATGTTTCGCGTACGTTATATCTTTAATTAGCTCGTTTAAATATTCTCGGTACTTTATTGTTCGTCTTACTCTACTTTCGAGAGGCGAATCGTTCGTCTTACGTCACTTAGGACTACGAATTGTACCTTCGTTTAAATAGTACATATTCTTCGTCTTACACCACTTAGGGCCGCGAATTGCTCGTCTTAAACCACTTGGGGTGGCGAGTTGTACTTCGTTCAATTCCCTTTGGGCGATGGGGTTTCATGAACCTTGCCTTAGACGTTTCAATCATCTTTTTTGTGAATTTTTCTAACTTATGGCAGTAGGTGCTTAGTGATCCTTTAAAAAGGATACCTTCGCTGACCTGGGGCACTTTGGCCTTTGCCTTTGAGCTTTTAGATTATAATGTTCGGGACCTTGGCCCTTGCGTATTCGCGAACCTTCGCGAGGTTGGATATTTTGCGAACCTTCGAACAGTTGGATATCTTTTCAAGAAAAACTTCTAACTTCTCATAGCAACGTAACTTACATTAGTTGCTATCAACATCTCCTGATGCGAACCTTCGGCTAGTCTATTACAGAATCTTGGTCTATTGATAAAACTTTTTTAAATGCGCCGCACTCCAGGTGTATGATGAGGCGTTGCCTTCTGCGTCTTCGAGGTCATAAGTACCATTTGGCCAGGCCGCGGTAACCCGGAACGGTCCTTCCCAGTTCGACCCAAATACACCTGGCGGAGCCATCAGTTTCTTCTTTAGCACTAGATCCCCAACTTTGAACTTTCGGTCTCGGACTTGGGAATTGTAGTACTTTTCCGTCGTACGCTTGTAGGTGGCGTTTTTCATTTCCGACGAAGCTCTGATTTCTTCAATCAGATCTTTTTCGACTGCCAGGGCCTCGTCGTTCTTTTCTTCGTCAAACCCTACCACCTTCCAAGTCTTATTCTGGATTCCACCGGTACTACAGCCTCAGTCCCGAAGGCGAAAGCAAATGGCTTCTCTCCGGTACTTGCTCGGTATGATGTTCTGTAAGACCACAGAACCTCCGGGAGTTCATCTGCCCAGCTTCATTTTTTTTCTTCGAGGCGGATCTTCAATATGTATTTCAGAATTTTATTAACCGCCTCGACCTGGCCGTTCGACTGTGGATGGTATGGAGTTGAGTAATACTTCTTAATGTTCCACGAACTACAAAATTCTCTCAACTTCTGGCCGTCGAACTACCTTCCATTGTCCGTGATGATCGACTGCGGGAGCCCAAACCGGCAGATCAGGCTCTTCCATATAAAGCCGATCATCTTTTCTTGTGTTATTGTTGCAAGTGCCTCGGCTTCAGCCCATTTGGTGTAATAGTCTACTGCTACAACAACAAACTTTACACCGCCTCTGCCAGGTGGAAATGGGCCGATCAAGTCGATGCCCCATTTTGTGAAAGGTCACGGGGCTGAAGACGGACTTAAGCTGAGTAGCTGGGGAGTGGATATTAAGTGCGAAAAGTTGACACTTTCGGCACTTCCTTGCGAAGCTAATGGCATCTTTGCGAAGAGTGGGCCAGTAATACCCCTGTCTGATTGTCTTGTGTGCCAAAGCTTGCCCCCCAGCGTGACTTCCACAAATTCCTTCGTGAATTTCTTCTAACACCTCGAACCCTTGCTTCTTAGATAAGCATTTGAGTAGGGGTAGAGAGAATCCACGTTTGTAGAGTTGGCCATCTACCAGCGTGTATCTGGCTGCTTGTTTCACTAGCCGGCTAGCTTCCCACGTGTCATCGGGGGTTGTTCCGTCCTTTATGTATTTTTGGATCGGAGTGCACCAATCTTCACTATCTTTGTCCTCTTCTTGCCCCCCACTCGAGGTCTGATTTACTTTGTAATCGGACATCAAGGGGTTCTTCAGTTTGGTGACCACAACCTCCGTGACCTCAGCTTCGCCGCTGGTAGCTAGTCGGGCTAGGGCATCTGCTTGTGTGTTTTCCAGCCTTGGTATCTGATTGATGTAAACCTGCGTAAACATCGAGATCAGATGTGCCGCTATCTTCTGGTACGTCATCATTTGCTGGTCTTTTACCTCGTACTCCCCCCGGACTTGGGATATTATTAGCTGGGAATCTCCGAAAACTTGAAGATTGGTTGCCCCCACAGCTAATGATAACCTAAGTTCGGCTATCAAAGCCTCGTACTCCGTCTCGTTGTTGGTCACTCGAAAGTCGAACCGGATTGCGGAGGTGAAGACTTGTCTATCTGGGCTGATCAAAACTACCCCGGCTCCTGCTGCTGTGCTAGTTGATGATTCGTCTACGTAGAGGTGCCACGAGCTATACGTCCCCTCGTCGGATCTTATGGGAAAGTCAGCTCGACGATAAAATTGGCGAGAGCTTGTCCCTTGATCGTTGTTCAGGGAGCGTAGGTTATCCCGTATTGGCTGACTTCTAGTGACCATTTCAACAGACGTCCGGTGGTGTTTGGGCGCTACAGTATTTGACGTAGTGGGAACGTTGTCAGCACCTCTACTGGGTGGTCGAAGAAGTAGGACCTCAATTTTCTAACACTCATCACCAGTGTGTAGGCTGGCTTTTATGTTGGGGTGTACCGCAACTCAGCTTCGTGTAAGACTTGGCTTACGTAGTACACTGGTAGGTGTGTTTTTGCCTCTTCTCGGACCAGGATGGAGCTGATGGCCACCTCCGAAGCGGCGAGGTACAGGTACAGCTTCTCACCAGGTACTGGCTTTGACTGGCCCTGCGTATCTGCCAGGTATGCTTTAATGTCTTCAAAGGCTCGTTGGCATTCGCTTGTCCACACGAAGTGGTTTTTAAGGTGCAGGTTGTTGGCTTTAGCTGCCTCCTTGTACCTCCGCGTGTTCGCCTTGATTGCCTCAAAGGATGGGCAATTCCGGTCGCCAGACCTGGAGATGAACCTGTTCAGGGCTGCCATGCACCCGGTCAACCTTTGAATCTTTTGTACGGAATCGTGCACACCTATCTCGATTATGCATTGGACCTGCATCGGGTTGACCTCTATTCCTCGTTGGCTCACCAGATGCCCTAGGAACTTTCCCGAATGTACGCCGAAGGTAGTCTTCTTGGGGTTCAGCTTCATGTTGTAGTGGCGTAGTATGTCGAAAGTTTGTTTTAGGTGGTCGAGGTGATCCTCCTTTCGCAAACTCTTGACAACTATGTCGTCCACGTACACCTCCATAGATTCATTGATGTGTTGGTCGAACATCTTATTCACCAACCTTTGGTAGGTTGCTCCGGCTTTGATAAGTCTGAACGGCATCCTTTCCCAGCAATACATGTTTTTATTGGTGTAGAACATCGTATGTTCCCGGTCATCTGGATGCAGTGCTATCTGGTGATAACCCGCGAAAGCGTCCATGAATGTCATTATCTCATGGTCGGCGGTGCTATCCACAAGCTGATCGATGTGGGGTAGAGGGAAGTTATCCTTCGGGCATGCCTCGTTTAGGGAAGTTATCCTTCGGGCATGCCATGAACGTCATCATCTCATGGCCGGCGGTGCTATCTACAAGCTGAAGTCGATACGTAGTCTCCACGTTCCGTTGTGCTTTTTCACCGGGACGGGGTTCGCGACCCACTGCGGACACAAAGCTTCCTTGATCAGCTTGTTGTCCAGCAATTTCCCAACTTCGGTGGTCAGAGCCGCATACTTGTCGGGTCCATACTTCCTTCATTTTTTGCGGATGGGCCTCCTCGTCGGGTCAATGTTGAGCCGGTGACATGCATGCTCCAACGGGATTCCCGTCATGTCCTCATGGGACTAGGCAAACACGTCCAAGTTAGACATAAAAAACAGCTCCATCCTTGACCGGTACGGTTCGGGTAACTCGGAGCCTATGAAAAGTTCCAGGTCCCTTTCTGGGTCCACCGGGAGTGCTGTTAATTCTTCCATGAGAGTGGCCTTCCTCTTCTGGTTTTTCCACCTCGGATCGCTGATGAACTCATCCCACTCTTCTTGTGACATCTGCGTAGGTTCGTAACCTAGGCGAGGTTCGAGGTCAACAGTTTTGCTTTCAACTTGGAGAGGTTCGTCAACTGTCAGTACCTCAGGTGGTTCATCACCCTTGGATGGTTCTGCGGCCTGGGGGATTTGATCAACTTCCATTTGCGCTGGTTCCTGATCTCCCGCAGGTTCTCCGTCCTGGGTACCTTCGACCACCTCCATGGGCGCAGGTAGTGAGCTTTGCATAGGTTCCTGCACTTGGTCAGCTTGAGTTTCCTCCACCTCTTCCATTGGTGCCGGTTGTGTGTTCTGCGCAGGTTCTGGGACTTGGTCAATTTCCATCATCGATTACATCGAGTCGCCTACCTCCATCAACTCTGTTTCTGTCGAGATGATGTCTAGGATGTTTGGCTCGTTTGTTGGGATCTGTACGTCCTCTTCAAGGATGTGAACCTGCGTTACAAACTTCTTGACCCGGCCATCTTTGATTTGGAGTAAACACTCTCGGGCTTTTTTCTGGTCGCCTTTGATGATTCCGGCACCTTACGGAGTTGGGAATTTTAGACAGTAGTAGTAGGTCGAACACACTACTTTGAATTCATTAATAAAGGGGCGGCCAAGGAACCCGTTGTAGGAGGACTACTGGTCGACAACAAGGAAATCAACTAACCTAGTCAGTCTCCGCTCCGGGTCCTCGGCCGATACAAGCTGGACGCTCAACCTTATACTACCTAGGGGGACGATTACAGCTTCTCCGAACCCCACTATCCTAGCATTGCTAGGTTCTATATATGATTCAAAATCACCTAAGGCATCTAAGGTGGATTTGAAGAGAATGTTGGTGAATGCGCCGGTGTCCACAAGTAGCCTGTGAACTCGGACGTTCATGATGTTGGCGCTTATCACCAACGAGTCGTTGTGGGGTGTCAGGATCCCGTCCAAGTCCGCCTAGGAGAATGTTAGCACATCAGTGGGTTGTGCGGCGGGCTTGGAGCTGGAGCTGCCTTCCTGAATATGGTTTATGGCCCGGACTTCGGCCTTCCTTTGTCTTTTGGAAATGGAGAATCTCCCATCTTGGAGACCTCCGGCAGCTCCGATTTCTTCCTCGATAACCAAGAGTTCTCTAGTGGGCTCCAAGTTCTGTTGAGGTTGGGGAGGCGCCCTTCGCCTATTTTGAGGACCATGTTGGCCCGCGTCCTCTTCTTCATCATCGGAGGTTTCCCTTCTTTCGAACCTGGGCCTCTTTGCCGGTGCCTTCTTCACGAACTCGGCCAGCTTCCCATCCTCGTAAAATTTCCATAGTTGTTTGAGGAGGTCTAGGCATTCGCTGGTGAAGTGGCCGATCGACTGGTGATAGGCACAGTACTTATTGGGTTTGAGCTTCGCGCTGTCCTGACGAATTCTCCTCGGCTCTTCCAACAAGGCTCTGTCTTTGACCGCCGTAAAGACATGGTCGACGGAGATAGTGAGGACCTGGTTGAGCTTCTCCTTGAACTCGTCCCCATCACCGAAAGCTTTCAGGTTCCGGGGGAGCCTTGTACGTGCCCCAGGACTTCTTCCCATAGGGCTTCTTCTCCTCTGAGGCACCGACCTCTTTCAGGAGGGCCTCCTGCATAGCAACGAACACCCGGGCTTTGTGCCAAAATTCGGTGTAGGTGTTCGGGCATACTAGGTGCATTTTCTTCCAGAGCTCGGTGTCTTTCCTCAGTCCGGCCATCACCGCAACAATCTTAGTATCCTCGCTCACCGGCTCGCCCTCCAGTAGTATCTTATCGAACCTCTCTAGATACTGCTGGTCGGTCTCGTTCTCGCCTTGGTGGATGTTGGCGAGTCGGTGCTTCTGGGTAAGATAGGATCCAAACCCGGAGAAGTGGGCCAAGAACTCCCGCGTGAGTTGGTCAAATGAATGGATTGACCCTGAGGCTAGTGAGGAGAACCAACGGTGGGCTCGGTCCCCGAGGGTCAGCGGGAAGTTGCGGCATTGAGTGGTGTCGGTGGCACCCACCGAGATCATAAAGTCCGCGTACTTGGCAAAGTGGACCTTCGGGTAGGACTCGCCTTCATACGCGAACATCACCGGGAATTGGATTTTCTTTTGGACCGGTGCTCTGAGGATAACGGGTGCCAATGGGGATGCGGGGAGAGTGGTGGCATCAGGACCGCCAGACTTGGCTGCTACTTGTGCTTGTAGCATCTTGATGGCCTTTTTTAGCGTGGCCAGCTCGTCGTTGTGGGCCACCTCCGACGGAGGTTGCTCGAAGGTCGTACGCCTCGTGGACGCACACCCCCGAGGTTCCTCACTCTGGGGTGATCCCTCCGTGACGGGCCGGAATTGGCGCCCCCCGTGGGGACCTAATCTGTCGGTTGCGGGCCTCCTCAACCGGTCGTGGGTGGACCTACGAGGTTGTAGGTCCGACTCTTCTCTCTGGGAAGTCGCTGGGGCCGCTGTTCGTTCGTCCTCTCCGTATCTCGGCCCCAACCTGCCTTGGAGGACCTCCCACCTCTGTGACTGGTGGGTAGCAGATGCTTCGGTGTAGGCCGAAGCTCGCCTAGCGTGCTGGACTGGTTCCTCCCCCACCTTCGCCTTCCTCGCACGTTTCCGGTGTTGGCGAGCTTGTGCCGAGCTTACCTCCTGCTCGGTGGGAAGGTCGCTATATTGGCCCTGGGTCTGGGTACCCTGGGTCGGCCTGGTCTGCTCCCTGGCTTCGTTGGATGGAGCTCACCGAGGTACTAGGGCGAGCTCATCGAGCTGTCTCTGCTGCAACCTCTGTAGGGTTGCAATTGTGTGCTGGAGCTCGTTGGGGTTGTTGGTTAGGTCCCTCAGGGCGGGGTTCAGCTCCTCCTGAGTTACCGAAACCCGCTGGGGAGGTCGCGGAGCATTGCTCTTCTAGGGAGCTCGGCGCAAGGTCTCCCCCTCGGCCTGGTCCTGGTTACCTTCCTTCCACCTCCGGGTATTCGCCGAGGTTTGTTCCTTAGGTATTTTGGGTTTTCACTGGGGGAAGGTCGTCGAGGTTAGTAATGAAGGTCGTCGAGGTTCTTGACTCCCAGCCAGGGTATACTTGCTAGGGTTTTCGTCTAGCATTACGTGTAACGAATTATCCAAGATTTGGTTTATCCGTGTACACACGTGCGTTTGAAAACCTTTTCGGCAGAATTTATGAACCCGAAAATCTGGGTTTTGTCCAAACAGTGGAATATGTATATATCTTCAAGTGTTCTTGAGTCTTGGTCAAGAACACCTTCAAATCTTCAAACTCTCAAACAACTCTCACTATTTGCTCTCAAATTTTTTGGGTTACGGACCGCCCTTCCTCTAGCGTCAAATTGTTGATAGAATTTGCTAATGTAGTTCGTTTATGTGGCTATTATAACGTATTAATTCTACCAAACAATAACTCAAGAAATATGTTCTTGAGTAGATAATATATAGAGAGAGAAAGTAGTGAGTTTAGAGAGAGAAAGTAAAGTGTATTATGATTAAGTTGTTCTTAGAGAATTACAAGAGAGACCTATTTATAGGTATGCAAGTGTGAGGTGTCACCTTATGAGCCTATTGGGCACTTGGTGTTTGACGAGGGTTCTTGACCCTCGTCTAGGTCCCTTACTGTGCCCCCTTTACAATGCTTCGTCCCACTACATATATGCTCTATCTGAACACTTACGGCCCTGATCCCTCGTGTTGGGCGAGCTTCTAGGCGAGCTTCGTTGCCTTGTGTTGATTTTGTGGACGGTGTAGCGTTGGACTCGTGCCTGGCCTTCATGAGTAGGGGTGAGCTTCCTTCCCAATGAGGAAGCTCGCCTATGATCCTCTCTCTCCTGGTGCAACTAGTCTTCACTTTCGGCCCACATGGAGCTTGGGCGAGGTTCTCACCTACCTCGCCGATCTTCCCTGTGTTAACCACTTGGGTTAAGTTCGCATATCAACAATACAATTATTAAAAAGTCATAATACTTTATCGACCAAATCTCAAATAATTTTTTGCCTCAAATTTAGCATGACTTTTAGGGGTGTTTGGTTGAGTTTATAAATTCTTTAAAATAACTTATAAATAGTTTAAGAACTTATAAGTTCTTTTATAGTGTTTGGTATAATAAAATGTTTAACAATTTATAAGATTTTAAAAATAAATTCTTACATTTTATAAGTTACAAAAAATAAATTAAAATATTTTAACTTATTTTTCTCACCACCCACCCCGGACCCCGCCATCACTTTCCAACCTCTAACTCAACATAAAAAATAAAAAATATTTATTTTTAATTAGAATTAAAAAAATTAAAAAGTATAATAAATTATCAAGTAAATATTTTTCATGCAATGTAACACATGTATATGTTACATTATATGTGTAACACATATTTATTCATAATAAAAGTACATTTTATCCT
The DNA here is from genome assembly GCA_026898435.1 of Prunella vulgaris. NCBI lineage: Eukaryota > Viridiplantae > Streptophyta > Magnoliopsida > Lamiales > Lamiaceae > Prunella > Prunella vulgaris. The sequence continues at coordinate 481,801 of JAPKLY010000319.1, forward strand.
ATAGTAACACATATATGCTCATATAATAACACAAATTGAGAAACAAATATGTGTTACAATTAGAGTAAATATGTATTACTGCAAATTTATGTTACAATTGGAGTAAATTTGTGTTACTGCAAATGTGTGTTACATCTAGAGTAAATGTGTGTTACTGCAAATGTATGTTACAATTAGAGTAAATGTATGTTACTGCAAATGTGTGTTACAATTAGAGTAAATGTGTGTTACTCCAAGATCAAATGTGTGTTACTGTATACACAAACATTTATTTATCCTTATAAAAATATATATTACATTTTATATAACATATATAAGGTATTAAATGATGTATTAAATACATGAATAACATATTATTAACATAAATCAACAAAGAGAATAAAAAATAAATTAAGTAACACATATTTATACTTGTAGAAATACATATTTTCTTTATAGTTACTTGAAAAGTACAAGAAATTAATTTTTTAAGAATTAGTAACACATATTTTGCCTAATTGTAACACGCATTTGCCCAAATTGTAACATACCTGGAAGCGAAAAAATATATTATTAACATAAATCAACAAAGAGAATAAAAAATAAATTAAGTAACACATATTTATACTTGCACAAATACATATTTTCTTTATGGTTACTTGAAAAGTACAAAAAATTAATTTTTTAAGAATTAGTAACATAGATTTTGCCTAATTGTAACACGCATTTGTCCAAATTGTAACATACCTGGGAGCGAAAAAAATCTGTAACTACAAGTTGCGCGAATTTTGGAAAAAAATGTCCAAATCTGACCCGACCCGTTTTAGATCCGCTAATTTTTCAAAAATGGATATTTGTACGGTAGAAATTCTACACAAGTGTTGCTCTAAAAAATAATTTAAAAAATTGCAGTAATTATAAATTACTTTTTTATAAAATGAAATTATAATTATTTGTATAAAAATTATATATCTATATAAAAATTTGAATGAATTTATAAAAATAATAATTTTTTTGAATTAATATAGAAATGCTTTTTTTTTTTTAAATGAATAAAAAAAAGAACTTGAAATAATGTAGGCTGAAAATAAATTACTTTGAAATCTCTCCGTTAATCCGAACACAGCCTTAGTATTCGCAAGAGGGTCTACCGGAGCTGTTAGCCGCAGACGGTGGACTCTGCACATCCAATGCAAAGCTCCATGTCCAACCATAAATTCTATAATACTGTGAGAAAAGTTTTCAGCTCAAATCCTGCTTCAACATCTAATGAACAAACTGCAAACTTGATTGCAAAAGCCCTAATTAATTCACCCTCTTCTAAAGCTCTCCATATTTCACCATCTCTCATTTCGAATCTTAATCCCTGCATAACGCATCTTGTTCTCAAGAACCCTCAAGTTCCCACCTCTTCTTGCTTGAGTTTCTTCAAGTTTCTGCAAACGAATCAAGCTATCGTTCCTCAAAAACCCGATCTCGAATCCGACGTAACGATTGTTTTGCGGCTATTTGGTGTCAGAAGATTTGGGGAGGCAAAGAGTATTTTGAGTGCCTCTGTTGCCGAGGGGGTTCTTCGGTGCCCACTTACAGAATTAGACTCATTAGTATGTCAAAATTGTGTGGAACCCGAAGTAAGGACCAAGTTTTTTGATATGTTATTCAGGGTTTATGCTGATTGTAGAAAGTTCGATGAGGGTTTGGAGGTTTTTTCGTTTATGGTGAATAATGGGTTTGTGATTGATGAGCGTTCTTGCATGGTTTACTTGATTGCCTTCAGGAAATGCAACCATTTTGAGTTATTGTATGAATTCTTTCAAAGGATGGTGGATAGCAATGTGGTGATCACTGTTTATGCAATGACGCTGGTAATTAATGAATTGTGCAAGAGAAAGGAGGTTAAGAAAGCTCAAAAAATGATGAACAGTTTGGTTAACAAAGGGGTTAAACCAAATGTGAATAGTTTTAACACTTTGATCGATGGTTACTTAAGGAAATCGGATGGAAAAGGAGTGGAACAAGTGCTTGCTGCCATGGAGAGAGCAGGGGTGGAGTTCAATGCGGTGACATATTCTCTCATTATACAATGGCGTGTTAGATTTTATAAGATTGAGGATGCAGTGAAGGTGTTTGAGGAAATGTCTGAGAAGGGTGTAGCAGCAGATATTCATGTCTACACTTCAATGATTGGTTTATACAGCAAATTAGGCGATGTTAAAGGTGCATTCGCTTTATTTGATGAGTTAGTAAAGCGCGGCCTCAAACCAAGCGCGCATACGTATGGCTCGTTGTTAAATGGCGTGTGCAAAACGGGGAACATGGACGCAGCAACCGTGCTGCTGGAGGAGATGCAGACGAAAGGAATAGACTTGAATCGGGTGATTTTCAACACTCTGATGGATGGTTACTGCAAGCAAGGCATGATCGATGAAGCTTGGAGATTGCAAGGTATAATGGAGAAGAAAGGATTCGAAGCTGATGCCCATGTGTACAACATGATTGCTAGTGGTTTATGCAAGCTAAAGCGCCATGAGGAAGCAAAGAAGTTGCTATTCACGATGGCTGAGCAGGGGGTGAAGTTAAACACGTTTTCTTACACCACTCTGATTGATATATACAGCAAGGAAGGCAATCTCACAGAAGCTAGAAAATTGCTGCATGAGATGGAGAAAAAGGGGGAGAAGCCAACCATTGTAACTTACAATGCTTTGATCAATGGATATTGCAAGAAGGGGGAGATCAAGAAAGCGCATGAGGTGCGAAAGAGAATGGAAGCTAATGGGCTGATGGCAGATACGTATACGTATACGTCACTTGTGCACGGGGAGTGCATAGCCGGAAAGGTAGACGAGGGTCTGAGGCTCTTCAAAGAGATGCCAGGGAAGAATGTAGTTCCTAATGTGGTAACTTATACGACGCTGATATCGTGGTTGTCGGGAGAGGGAAGATCGGAAGAAGCTTTCGAGCTGTTTGCTGAGATGAAAGAGGCAGGTATCACACCTGATGACTCTGTTTACTCTTGTCTAGTGGGAAGCCTTCATGGTACTAAAACAAACTCAGATATTGAAGATCAAGTATGAGAAACAAGATCATATTATATCTATCAATATGGAGAGGCATTTTTTTGGTATGTTAGTACTATTTACAGTAGGTTGTGGATCCTTGTGCATGGCGTAAAATTGGTTCCTCACCTGTATTCATGGAGTGCCTTCATTTTAAAGATATTGTAAATTTACGGGGCGCTTGCTGTGAAAATTCTTCAATGGTAATTGGAGTGAGGATAAATGTATAGTAATTATAGCAGATAAGGAGAACAAATGAGGTACACAATATTGATTTTCCTCCTAAATAAGGTAATTATTACCCTCATTTGATTACTCTCATTTCATCCTATAATGATCCTCCTCAATCAATCCATCATACCACAATTAATAACTTTTTTTTGTCAACGTATTTCAAAATTGAAGCGTAATACTAATGATGTAATAACCATGAACACAAACTCTCATTCAACAATATGTAAGGGTAAACAAGAAAAATAAAATTTTATTCTCATTGAAGAATTTGAAACAAGCACTCCCTTAGTACAATTTTTCTCATTTAGGATGAAAATGAATGTGTAATTTATAATTTTTTTTTAATATTACCGAACAATGGGTGATTTTTCACATAAATCACTAAATTATACTCTCTCTATCCACCAATTATATGCACCTTTTTTTGCACGTGGTTTAATGCAATATGTCGAATGATATATTAAGATATTGTGAGGTCTGTTTATAAATAAGGTGAATATTTTTGGAAAGTACAACCGGTCAAAAATTAAATTTAGTAGTTTATGTGTTAAAAATTGATAGTTCGTGTACATTAGTGTAAAGAATTATAATTTGATAATTTAGGTGTAGCATTGCTGATAGTTTGGTGGATATGGTGCAATTACGTCTTGATATTAATATATCACTCATTATACCATATAAACAATGCCAAGTTATCATTCCAAGGCGTTAATTTTAAATTAAAAAATCTTGCAACCTATTAATATAAGACTAAAATTGTGTTAATTTAAAATTAAAAAACTTAAATAAAAAATTTAATTTGTATGAAATTAAAATCGTCCATCACCCATCAAATACGCGAGTAATATTGTAATTTACTCTTTTTCATGAATCTGAAGAGAAAATCTGTTGCAAAGAAAACAAAGATTTAGGAAATGCTTATTCCAATCCTAAAACAATAAAATTGATCGTTGGCATTCTATTGAACACAACCCAATGATGTGGAAATTTTAGAAAGGCCAGTATATGTACATTTCCAAGAGTGACATTTTCTTGAATTAGGGCCATCACATTATGAACAGAATTAATACACAACTAACTAAAGCTTTCATAATTAAATGAGCATGTCTGCATAAGCTTCTAGGCCTTGGCTGTTCAGACACTGTTTCAGCTTGTACAATGCTCGACTTTCCAGTTGCCTAACTCTCTCCTTTGATAACCCAAAACCAGCACCAATTTCAGACAGTGATTTAACACTCCCATCTTCTATCCCAAATCTCAGTTGAATTATTTTCCTCTCCCTAGGATTCAGAACGCTCAACAGATTCCGAACATGTTGTCTCATCAGCTGCTTCGACACTCCCACATCTGGGATTTCAACTGTGGGATCAGCAGTGACCTCCTGCAGAGATCAACATGTTATATCCACAGTAATCATAGTCTTAACATTTCTCTAAAGAATGTTGCACTAAAAAGTGCATGAATTTATCAGCTCTGGAAATTCGTGATTTTTTTTAGGAAACATTTAAATTTGGTCTAGTTAAATTTGTTAAAATGTGCCTTATCATAAGTTTCTTCTGTGGACAGTCCAATTTTTTACAGGTAATATGTCTGCAGGCGAGTTGCACAATAAAAATATATTCTGTAATTTTACGAGGAAAAGTGAAGAGTGCACCAGTTTCAGTTGAACAAAGACTTCTCTGAAATACTTAACATTAAATACATCAATTACCATCATACAAATGACTTCCAACAGAAGCTTTGCTAGGTCGATATTTTATTTTTTTTAGTGTTAAAAATACCTGAAATGTAGTATCTTGGTCCATAAACACAGGCTTTTGCAAGGAAAGAGGCATTCTAGCAGTAAAGAGCAATTTCTCCAGTCTTTCAACAGATAGTCCAGCATGTACTGCAATATCCTCTTTTGTGGGTTGATGGTTACCCTTTTGGGCACATATTTTCTTTGCCTCATAGACCTTGGAGAGGAGAGCATAAACATTCTCCTGAAACATCAAACATATTTAAATGAACTTTTCAGCATTCTCTTTATATAGAAAAGAAAACGAGGAAAATACGAGCTTAGGATAACAGAAATGATATTCAGTGTTAAAACTACATAGTTTTGACAAAAAAAGAAAAACCTATGGGTCAAACAGAATATTGCAAATTATGTAAGAGGGCATTACTGGTAAGCGGATCGTCCTAGAATGCTGAAATAGTGCTTTCCTAATTCCTTGTCTTATCCACCAGTACGCATAAGTAGCAAATCTGCAACCCTTTAGGGGCTTGAATTTCTCTACACTCTTCATTAGACCCACACTTCCCTCCTACAATAAAGCAAAAAGATCCATACATCACTATAAGTTGCAAACTTTTGCATAATCATATCATAAACAAATAGGAAATTACACACAGGAATCCAATGTTATTTAACGAAGAATCAAATTATTCTTCGTTCGCAACTTTGAACTCGCCTGCAAGAGATCCTGAAGGTTTAGACCACGCCCTTGATACTGCTTAGCAATGTGGACCACCATACGAAAATTGGCATAAATCAACCTATCTCGACTGCGGTTCCCACTATGAACCTGTGACTTCAAGGATTGACAACTAATCCCAACTGCTGCAGCCCACTCAACTAGAGTAGGTTCACGAGAAAACTGACCATGGAGTCGATCTTTCACTTCTTGTAGTTTCATCAACTCCTAAACAAAATAAGTTGCTTACTAATTAGTATAATTACACAATGATCTTCACACACATAGAGGAAAACAATGAGGGCAGCAACCTGTATCTCCATTAGTAACTCTGCCTCTTCTTTTGCTGTTAACAGTTGTGTTGTTTCTGGTCCCCATAAGAACAGTCTAAGAGGGTCATTAGGATCATATCCTTCATCAAATTTCTTATGTGCTTCTTGCTTCCTATCATGGTTATTCTCCTGAACCTCAACTATTGGCTTAGGTACCTTCCTCCTCTTAGTTTGCCTCTCCAGAAGACGTGTAGACCTTACTGTTCTTCGAACAGGATTGCTGGCCAACTCTCTAGGAAGCCAACAGGATGAAAGTCTTTGAATATAACTTTGTATAGAGATTTTAAATATATAATATGTAAGGCAAAAAAGATGAAGATACAAAGATGCAGACCTTATGCTATTAGAGTCAACATCAACTCCAAAAAGTTTGGCATCTTGGGCAATTGAGATTGCCTCTTCGCATGCTGAAAAAGCTTCTCTGGCAAGTGCAACAACATGATCTGCTTCTACGACAGTTAAATTTTCACATTTACTCGAAATGGACTTTGATGTCATACGGAAGGATTGTCCTTTTCTTCGAAGGGATGGCCATCTGATTTAACCAGATTAAAGTATCAAGTTGGCGTGACAAATAGAGAAGGATGGTAATGCGAAAATTTCACGAAAAGAATAATATTTCAGTATATCAGATAGTGTGACAACTCTTACAAATACCATAATTCTGGCTTGCGTAGGAACTGAAGCTGAATGGCATTTACATATTCATCAAGATCATCACTGTTACTCCCTTCTTGAGATGAAGATGCAGGAACCAACTGCCTATCCAATATTTTCTTCAACAAAAGAACCAAAAATAAATAAATCAACAAAAGCAGCAATAATTTTCACATGATTAAGTTGGTAACCACTACAAAATGTAAATAAATGTCTTTTTGATGACACAAACGACAGCAAAATGAGCTCAATGCAGAAGCTGAGAAATGGTGACTCTTAAGCCCCAGTACAAGATGTTGATTCTTGCTGCCCCAGTACAATAATTCGAAAAGATCAACATCTACTGTCACTCAAATAGATTTGCCAGTTGAAGATTCTAACCTGAAATGGGCTGTCCTCCTTTAAACACAACGATGGCCTGCTCTCATTACGCTGGTCTTGAATAAGAGCGAAAGAGGGAGGAGGTGGAGCTAAAGAAGTAGTTGATAAATGGGTAACAGCTGGAATTACTTGTTCATGAAGCAGCAAAACTGCAAAAATTGTAGGTAGCACGAAATTGATGTCTCATAAATTTGGACGATTAAATTTAATAGCATAACCAACTTATCATATCATATGAAGCAAACAGAATAACTGTTTAACTACATTTCCTAGTATTATCAGATCCATTTTGGGGGTATCAGTCCAACAGGATATAGTCATACATAGAATTATACTCGAAAGCCTTGCACCACTCTATTGAACATATGGCAGAAGCATTTTACATTAAGTAACACTAGCAACTAAGTTTTATGCTTCCATTTACAGATAATATATTGGGAATCATACAAATAAAATGCTTTTTTTTTTACTACCACAAAATATTGATAAGAACTTCGAGCCGCAATATATTTAAGAAAGGCTGCAATTCCCATAATGCAAGGATAGGTTCAACACAATAATAACTCATAAAAATAATGATCACACCTTATGCTTCTTCAACTTTCAACAGTACATGCAGCTGTATGCCACCAAAGTCCAAAGCTAAATAAATACACAGGTAACACATTTCTAGGATTTGAAACTCCTTGAATATATTCCATCGATACTTCCACTCAACTCTATATGAGAACCCATCTACATTGGATTCAGAAGTTTAAATATAATATAAAAAATAACAAGAAACTAATAGCACATTACCACTCACTCAAAGTACAACCAATTGTAACGATTGTTCAACAATGAACTGTTACAAAACATCATCCATTCATTTTCATTCATGACCTCAGTATAACCATATCCTCCTAAAAGCAATTCGCAAATGAAAATGTCTCTTTCAATTCAGTGAAAACAATTCAGGTATTAAACTGTCTAGGGAGAGAGAACCAATATAATTTGATGGGAATTCAACAGCATGAATCGAGTAAAACTGATGCAATCCCATTTGATATCTTCACTTCCACACAGAACACTCGCATTTCATAATTCAGCAAAACAGTAAGCATTTAATTCAAACACCTGAAGTAGAAGGTGAAGAGCGATTTTTGAGGTGGGTTCTCGGAGAAAACTGTAGTGGAGCAGAACTCAGGCTCCTTCCTGCCTCCATATACTTCGATTAGCTTTTCCGATGCAAAAGAAATAAAGAAGAAAGAACAAAGATTGTAAAACTCAAAAAAGGGTCAGAATAAATTTCCTTTAAATGCATGTGGTTTAGTTCTTTGTCAGAAAATATCAAGCAAATGAGAGAAAATTTGCAGGTGCGAGTGAATGAAGATAAACCCATCGTTCAAATGGATGAGGTTTTTCTGATTTTATCACAGATTAGTATATTGCCCCTGGAAAACTGCAATATTACGGTTGTACCTATATCATTAAATTTTACTGGAAGAAATGTAGGACCGGCCCAATTTATAGGTTTCATGTTAAATTATGGCCCAACTAAATTAATTGGGCTTCATCCTTATAAGCCCAGCTTTACCTTTTGAAATCTAAACCAGCCTTTAGAATGTTCACCAAAATTATATTATTGCATGCTTTCACTAATACTATTATACATATATAAATTAATATTATAATATAAAATTACTATAATATTAGTAAATATATATAATAATATTTATAAATGTATTTAATGATATTAATTTTATATCAATGGACAAGTTTTACTAGAATGAAGTTGGAATGTTAGGCATCGCCTTTCAAATTATAAAAAGTTAAAAACCCAAAGGAGTAAATGTGAAAATTTCTTATAACTTGCCCATTTGATGACATATTCCCATCTTTATTATTTCTCAATAAGTTGATAATTGTCGATATCAACTTAGTTTTTTAATTAATTCTAATAAGTGATTTGAGGCATAAATATTTTATTTTCATTGTTGACATGGCAATCACAAATAAAAATGATAAAACACTTCTTAAGATGAAATGTTTGAACAAACTTTAGGTTACATACCACTTTGCATCAAATTTTAAGATTCAACTAATTATTTAGGCTCCACTTGGTAGAAGGTCTATCTTATCGTATTTTATACAATTGAATATACTTACTAGTGATAGATTCGAATATTAATAATTTCATTTTTTTTTTAATTGAGTTTGTCAAATAAATTCATGGACTGAATCAGTTCTCTCGAATTGATGAAAATGAATTACTCAAATTAATATAAGGCTCAGGATATATGCACCCACTTTTGTAAGTAGTGCACACAAAATAGATAAGAACAACCAGGTGAGTTAGCTCACCTGGTCACCGGGCTCCTCACTTGAGTGAGTGACCTGGGTTTAATTGAGTTAATAGTTTTTTGGGACAATATTTCTTTTTGCACAATTTGGTGTTATTTTATATTCTTGATATATGATCTTCAGGCGATCGAGTGATGCCAAGTGCTTACACCATCTAGACGGTGCTTAGGCATTATCAATTACTTCCTCCGTCCCAACATTTTCTTCATAGGTGAAGTTTCACGCATATTAAGAAAAAGTGAAGTATGTGAGTATGAAGTTAAATAATAAACTATAAAAAGTGTACTTTATTGACTTTTGTGGGTGTGAGTTGTTTCCTTTTTTGCGGTGTGAAGAAATAGTTGGGATATTCCTACAAGAAAAATGTGAAATTTATTTTGGGACAGAGGGAGTATTATTTTTTATTTATATCAAAAATATTCTAATATTAGATTAATAAAGATGCACTATTAATTATAGAATAAATTATAAATTTAAAATATAATTAATAACCAAATACATTTTTCACAAATTCAACAAGTCAACAAAATATCAAAAACTATAATAATACGACATGTCCAACTTATAAATTAAATGCAAAAATAGCAAAATACATATTATGAATAAATTAACATCACGTTAAGTGGTCCAATTAAGAAAAATTTCAAAAGACAAAGGTTGTTCATCTTCATAGACATGATTTTCATCATCGGACTCAATATCAATATTTATTTTTTCTCATTGGATTAGAAATCATCCTTGTATAGTTCTCTAGTCGGACATTTTTTCAAGAAAACGCCTTTCGAATTAAATTATTTAAAATAACATAAACTACCTAGCCAAAGTGGGATATTTTTTTTATTTGGCGAAACACCTTCCAATTTAAATTATTTAAAAGATATATAAACGCCGACTACTATCTAGGCGGCGGCAAGATCACCCAGACATCATCAAATATTATCTCCACCTTCTTTTACTGGTTTGAGTTAGTCTAAGCGGTTGTCATTTGCATCCCAACTTATAATACCTTCTACTAAGCAAGTTTGATAGGACTAATTTGATAAAATAGTTATTAATACAACCTACAAAGTAGTGTAATATATCTAATTATTACTAGTTTTATACCCCTATCCCATTTACTGATGGTGATTTTAATTTTGTTAGTGAGTTTAAGTATATGCTAAAAAAATTCCTATTATAATTATAAAATTATAATATCAAATAAATTTGAGATACATATTATACATGATGATATGTGTCTAAAATATGATGAAAATTTAAAAAAAATTAAGTTAGGTTGGTGTCACTAATAAAGTAGAAAAATTTAAAATTAGATTGATGGTAGATTTAGTATGTGGATGAGAGAAAAATTCTTTATATTATAAAAAGGAGTTCAGATTGTACAACTGTCATTCTCTCATGAATTTTACTTACATGTTATTTTGAGAATTTAAAAAAAAAAATTATAATATACATGTTATTTTTCATCTGTAAGTCACGTCACACTTTCCTCTTTATTCTAAAAAAAAAAGAATATTTTTGGAAAAGGTCATACTTTTCTCTTGATTATTCTCAACCATAATAATTATTCATTAATATAGATTGATCCGAATTAAGAAGGTTGTATTGAATTACAACTTTAAAGTTTTTTTTAGCTGAAAAAAGTCACGCGAATTTAAAAGACTTTGCAATATTTTATAATTTTAAATATTTTGTAGGATTAAAACTTTTTAAATCTGATTTCGGATTCTGAATGATTTTATTGACTTTACAGAATTTTATTGATTTGTAGTATACAATAAGAGTTCAATTTTTTTCATACATTCGAATTTAAAAAAAAAAGTAAAAAACATCAGTAATTATGTCTTCCTAAACAATACTCCCTCCGTCCCCTTATTAGTCGCTCATACCTTTGGACATGAGTATTAAAAAGTATATAAAAATATTATTATAGTACATGTGATGTGATAGAGAAAAATGTATAAGTAATGAGAATAGTGTAAAAAGTATAGAAAAATAATAATAAAGAAGTGAATAATAATTTTTTAAGAAGATAAAAGGAAAAATCACAAAATGGTTCATAAAATTGACAAAAATTACAAATTGATTTTGTGCAGAAAAAAATACACTTCTGTGCAGATATTGTGAACCAATTTGTAAATATAGTCACTTTTTTAAACCAATATGTAAGTCACCCAAGATAAAAAAGCAAATGAACAACATATAGTGGAACGAGCGAAAATGACAAAATGAGCAACTTATAGTAGGATGGAGAGAATATTAATCTGCATATTTTTGTTATTATTATTAGTTTTTACAAAGGAAATATACATTCAATACATTCGTAATTTACTGTCTTTTTAAATTTTTAAAGAAAACTTTTTAAATTTTAAAAGATAGACAAAAAACAAATTTAATGACATTTACTAATTCAATTATTGATTGTTTATTGTGTTATGTATGCGTACCTTGAATATTTTATGAAATTTGTTTGAGAAGAAATGATAAATAAAAGAAAATAATTAAAGGAAAAAAATCTGATCAGCAAAAAAAAAAAAAAAAAAAGAGAGAGAGAGAAAGAGAAAACAACAACAAAAGCATAAATATTGTAAAATGATAAATGAGACGATAAAAATTGTTTACTAAACTGGAAAGTGGCACATGCCATTCAGAAGAAAAGGTGCGACTGGTCAAAGACAAAAATAAAATAAAATGTAATATTAATCTTCTTAAATAACAGGATTTTTTTATTTAAATATTGAATTTTAAAAATTCATTTATCATTCTAATGTTGTTTTCACGAGCAAAATAAGAATGAGCACCGTTGATATTGGTATTCCTACTGTTCAAAAAGAAATGGTGTCATCGATGTCGGCGCCCACTAAATTATTTACAATTTGGATTATAAGCTGACGTCATTGATACGAAACCTCAGAAGCCACCGGGTCGCCCCACTAGGATACAGCCCGGGCATTCTCAGTGCCCGATTCACCGACTAGCCCAGATGGAATACTCTAGAAAAAGGATGATCATCATGGCCCCAACGCATCAGTTAATGCAAATAAAAATTATGGAGTGTGTTTGAAGGTTAATATCAAAAACTCAGATAGACTGAAAATAGAATTTGCCTTTTTAAGAAAAGACACATATAAAGTATAGATGATCAAAGTTTTCCTCTTTCAATATTCAAAGGGCTGTTGGCTTTCTTGTTAATTGAAAAAATCATGGGTTGTTTGTATAAAGAGAGAGGCAACAACCCTTTAAAGGATTCCTTCTTTCTTTTTCTCCTTGCACAACCCTCATTCTACAATCTCTAGTGGTGATGATAATTAGTGAATCTCATATGGAAGTTGTGCATTGAATTAATGAGGATGGGCGTCCATAGTGACGGCGCCGTATAAGACAGATTTGATGGTGTAGGGGACGCTGTAATCAGAGTGTGCATCAGAAGCGACCAGTTAACAACAGAAATCACATTATGGACACGTTAATGTCGGCGCCCTTAACAACAGCGCTCATGCTTATTTTGCAACTTGAAAACAACCGTAGAATTATAAATGAATTTTTTTAAATATAATATTTAAATAAAAAAGCTTAAATAACATCTATCCACATATTATTATTAATATAAATTGTAGTTTTTTTATTTTTACAAAGAAAATACATTCAATATATTCTTAATTTATTGTCTTTTTAATTTTTAAAAAAATCTTTATTTATTAAAATTCTCTAAATAAAAAGAAATTAAAGATATTTGCTAATTCAACTATTAATCTTTTATTGTGTTATGTATGTGCACATTGATATTTTTATGAAATTTATTTTAGGAAAAATAGAAAACGAAAGTAAAGAAATAAAGAAAAAGAAAATTGATTAGGAACAGAAAAAAGAAATAGAGAGAAAACAACAACAAAAGCAATAAAAATAAACACTGTACAGTGGTAATGAGATGATAAAATTGTTTACTAAACAGGAAAGTGGCACGTGCCCATTTAGAAAACAAGTGCATAACGAGGACGTTTGGAACATTGCATAAGGTGCGCTGTTTAGGTTTGTTTTCAATTACTATTGAATAGTGAAAAATATATTTGAACAAAAGTTGTTGGTAATTATAGATACCACTAAAAGGTTCTTCTAAATTTATTTAATATAATAACAGTTTATACTTTTTATATTTTTTTAATATCATTGAATTATTTTTAGGAAAAATTATAATATAATTTATAAAATTGATACTAATTATAAATTTATTTTGTGTAGAAAAAAATATATATATTTATGTATAAATATAGTGAAGTAATTTATAAATATAGATATTTTTTTTGAATTATTGTGCAACTGCTCCTTATTTTAAATAGCAAAAAATATCGAATGAATGCTAATAGATTTAATGGACTCTTTTAAAAAATTTAAAAATCCAAATTAAATGCGAGTTGATTGTTTTTTAATGTCATAAAATCCTATTTGAATATTATAGGACTTTTTTTATAATTTTTTTTTATTTTAAATCCTGAACCAATGCTCCTTCCTAAATATGTGTACTATATACTGTTACATTTTGAAATTTTTAATGATGTTGTATATCAACGAATTTTTTTATCTTTTTATGATAAATACAGATTCTAATAGACACCAAACTAGTTCGCAAACTTTTATTGATTTCATATTTTGTAGGACTTTTATAATTTTATAAATTATCAAATATTCTATTTTATAAACGCTCTGAAACACGCAAACTCCTAATCAACATATAAACTACTTAAAAAAAAAAAACTTATAAATTCACTCAAATACTCTCTTAATTATAATAAAAAAATACTTTAAAACCTTGCTTTGCATTAGTGTAAGGGCATAAACATTACTTTTGGCAACATAAATTCGATGGCAGGATCACCTCAACAAGGCCAAGGGAATATGCAGCGACAAATTCGCAGAAGAATTTATCGGATTTGAAACGACGACAAATATTAGAGTCGAAGGGTGGGACCCAAGACGGGGAATACAGACAAAGATCTTGTGTGGCCCACATAAGGCCCATTATGCGGGCCCAGCCCATCCACGTTTCCCAATACACAGGTGTCACCAGCTTAGATTACACAACCCCCGACCCGACCCCATTTTGCAACTGCAATTATAATGAGCAATGGTGGGGCCATTCCTTTGAGCTGAGTCTCAAAAGTACCAAACAAACCCTAACCAACGACACCAGTCAAAACCCCCGACGACATGTCTTCTTCAGATATGCTTTCCCATCCTAACCTCCACCCCCTCGCTCCGCTACCCATCGCCGCCGTCCCTAGCCCCACCGGAAATATCTCCCCGCCCCACTCTCCTCCGCCTAACAACCACCAACTCATTCCCGTTCCTCATCCCCCCGCCGCAACCATCGGCAACTCAAAATCCAAGACCCTAGTTTCGAAGAGGAATGCTCTCGGCAGTAGAGACCGCCACACCAAGGTCAACGGACGCGGCCGCCGCGTCCGGATGCCGGCTCTATGCGCCGCCCGTGTTTTCCAGCTCACGAAGGAACTGGGCCACCGTTCCGACGGAGAGACCATCGAATGGCTCCTCCGCCAAGCGGAGCCTTCGATAATCGCCGCCACCGGAACCGGCACCATCCCCGCCAAGGCTATCTCCACCTCTTCCGGCTCCCTGATTTCCGTCGACGTGGCTTCCACGAGGGCCGGGCACACGGTTGCGACCGCTCCAGGGAATGGGAATTTCACGGTGCCCCCGCCGCCTCCTAGCTGCCGGCTGGACTTGTGCCAGCCGGCGGCATTGGAGTTGGAGTTCATTTCGTCTGGGTACCGCCACATGCCTTTCACGGCGTTGCTGTTGCACCCGGCGACGGAGGAGGAAGAATCGGAGGAGAATTGCCGTGTGGTAGAGCCCGGGAAGATCACGATTAATAGAGAGTAGGTTCTAGAGTTGTAGGTTATCTAATAGAGCCCCTGGAGCCGAGCTAATTAGCCATTACTGGCCTATTAAGTACAGCGATAATCCGTTTCTTGTTTAGGGCTTTACTTTGTATTTGGGGCAAACAATAATAATAATAATAATCACAGTGAAAAGGAAAAGAAAGCTTTTGAAGATTATGGATAAAAGCATTCTCATCGCTTTCTGATGCTTGGATAAGAACAGAATGGTGAAAGAGAAAGTAATGTCCTAAATGTATAAAGCGTCTCGTTTTATATACTCGCGAAAGTATTAGTAAATTATTAACAGTATAAACTGCTATCTTTGGAATTTCTTGCAAATTTAGTTGTACTCATAAATTTTAAAAAAAATTAATAAATACATATATATGTATAATTTTGAATATACGCAATTATTAATTATTGTTATTTTTTAAGTTGAGGCAAGTAATGTTGAGAATAGGGAGGTAGAATAGTTCTCGAACAAGTACCACTTGCCAAGACAAGTGGGGTCCCCTACCTACCTAATATTTATGATAAATTATGTCAAAACAACTCATAAAAAATAATCCTGTGCTGATAAGAATTAACAATCTGGTCGTGTGATAATTAGTATATTAGTAAAAATATAAAGTAAGAATGAAGATAAATTAGTTTACTATATATGTAGACTGTACAACTGAAAGTAGCTGCGTACTGAGTATCATCAGCCATTTTTATTTCAAGAGCTTAATAATATCTACTGCTTGTTTCGAAAATTCCACCACTTTTTTTTCCTCTTGAAATCGCTCGGGGGCACATCTGATCGATAAGATTTAATTTCATCATATTAGTAAGAAAATGGAGAGTTAAATCAACCTCGTTAATCAGGTGTAAAATAAATAAACTATAATGTACCTCCGTGAGGATAAATTGAGTTGTAATGTACCTCAGCCCAAAAACTCAGATATATGACTGCACAAACAACGCAAAAGATAAAAAATAAAGACGTTGTATACGCAAATTATATGATTACGGGGAGCGAGCTATAAATTGAAGGCAAGAAATCTTGTTCAGTTTGGAGCTACGTCTCACAGAAAACAGGAAATACCTCTTTTTGATTTTTGGTCTTGGGGTAGAATTTCAATGTAGCAGGTGTCTTTGAATGAAGTTACTACAAGAATTTTCACACCATACTGTGAAAGCAAAGTAGCCATTTCTCAGTTCTAATAGATTTTAGTATCCAACACAAAGGCATAATAAACAGAGGTGGTTAGGTAAGGCAATGAATACCGAATCTGCAGCAGCTTGCAATGTGACATGATCGCCCCACTCCCCACTCCTGGTTACTAAACATGTAAGCATTGTACGTGTTCAAAAAGGAAAAGGAAAAGGAAGATCAAAAATGGGTTGATAGAACTATACTTGGACATCCTTTTTAAGTACTCAGCATATTCCATGGGAACATATCCCTCGTATATTTCAGGATGGGCTTTGAGCTGACAACATCATACCAACACAAAGAATGTCTCAGAATGCATACATGAGAAACATGCCACCAGAATACAAGATATCAGAAAACAATGGAAGACATACACCACCTGATGGACAACTTGTTGTCGTACAAATTTGTGGTGTTCAGGGGTCCGATAGAACTGATCAGATAATGCACGAAACTGCAGAAAGTCAAATATATCAGCGTAATGATTTGAAGAAAAAAAGATAATTCTCCTTCTTTTGCAGTTGGCTGAATCAAGTCTCTTGGCTATATGGTTTATCAGGGAGAGACTGAGCTCTCTTTCGACCCTACAATGTATCTTAAAGAACAGAACGCTCATTCAATTGAGCCAACAGTAGCTCTAAGTTTTCAACACAATCTCATTATAATGTGTAACAAGATATAGATCTTTATCGCAATGAGAATTGGAATGAACAGAAAACAATGCAAATAAACAAAGCAGACTAACCTGACAGTTTCCGTCTCCTTGAACTTTGTGCTCAATCAAATTATATAACTCTAATCTGAAGAAAGAGTTGAGCAAAAGAAATTCTCACAAATGTGCTTCACCAATTGACTAATCATGAAAATTAGTATGTTATTATGAGCAGTTACTGAAAAGAAACCTATATAAAATTCAATAGTCCGACTAGTGATGCCAGCAAAGCATCACCAATGACTTTATCGGCATCTTCTTGCCTCTCACTCCAACAGTCCAACAGGCAAATTATAAGAGCTAATCGTAGTCCTTATAAAGCTTATAAACTGTGGCAATCTTTAACTTGTTCTAGTTTGATATGTGATACCAAATAAAACTTATTTAGATATATTATCCTCATATAAGCACATCTGCGAGGGACAGTGATTGGCATCAGAGAATATTTAAGCTTATTAACTCTACTCTGCTATTAGTAGAAACCTCAGTTGGCCTAAGGTTATTTGCATTTGATTATTTGCAAATCAAAGTATAAAACACATCAGACTCAAGAAGAATAATTTACAGTGTGTTGAGTGATCTGATCATACAGATACAAGTAAAAGCACACATATTGTATCCACCAAAACAAATCCGAAAAAAAAGGAATAGGAAGAAAAAGTTATACATCTGAATTCCAATTTGATATCTAAGCCAACAACAAGAGGATACCAGAAGTACCTATTGAGCAGCCTTTGATGATCAGAAGTTGCTTCATCAATTGAGGGTATGTCTCCATTAATTCTTGGAACATGCTGAGCATAGTGCCAATAAACAACAATAGAATTTCCTTTAAAGACCTTTCGAAAGATATTGAGATCATCATCAAGCAAAGAAAATTATATTCGATCACATAAGCCAAAAGTCATGTAGGAAGAAACTGCTTCAAATTTTGAGTTGCATATGTTTCTTGATATTTTAGGTGTATCAATTGTGAGTCTGCCTTAAACAGATTCTGGATGTCTTTGGATTGCACAGAAATGCCTTGAATCCACAATGATATAATGATAATATGATTTGTTAAAAAGCTGGAGTCTACTACGCATGGTACAAGCTTGATGCATTTGAAGATTGGATTTAACATATGATCAGTAACATTAAGTTAACAAAATGATTAACCAATAAAACACTCATCACAATCAAGATGCAGCTAGGATTTATAATCTCCATTAGTGAATGATATACATAGTAATGACTTCCTCATGAGCCAAAATTTTGAAGACTTAATGGATTTGAAGCTTACAGGAACAGGAATCATTTGGTTCAACCTCTTCTCAACTTCTCCATCAAATTCAGATTCGTCTGTTATGTCCAAATTATAAGAATAATCATCGCCTTCACATGATTTATCTCCAGGACTGGAGCAGATACTTCCTGCATCGTCACTCTCGTGCAGGTCACCACCTTGACCTGCAGCTTCGGTAATTATTTTAGCAATACATATTACAGTATGATCTAGTAGGATATACCGCACCAGAACGAAATGGAACAACATACCTAGAAAATAGTTATTTGAGGAACTATGCCAATCAGGGACGACAGCAGAATCCTGCAAGTCTTCACCAGAGTGTGATAATATTTCAGGACACTCTGAAATTGACAATCGTGACAATTCTTCTTGCAGAAGAGCATGTGCAATAATCTCATCATCATCCACGTTTAGACAATGATCATCTCTGATGTACTGTTCATGGGAAATTTTCACATCATGTTGAGTGCTGTCTCCATAATAACTGTTGCTGAAAATATTGTCGATGTTGAAAAAGCTCCATTGAGCAGCATCGGGTTCTGGTTCATGCATTATCAATGCTCAGAAAAAATATGTGCACTCATTCAATAAAACTGCAGTATTTCAGTTTTCTGTCTTGTCACCTTCAGCTATGCAGTAGAGAGAAAAAACCGTCAATTGAAGAATAGTAGGTGAAAATATTGTTAAAGTGTTGGCACTTCACAAATCACAACACTAGTCTCACCCTTTGCATGAATTGTGTGCCGTAATTGTGGTTTTCAAGTGAGCATGTTAGGTTAATTATAGCAGTTCAAAAGCTAGGTAAGTGTATCCTATGATTTGTAATCTTCTAGACTCAACACTGTATTTGACTTTCCCTCATTAAACACCATGAAGTTTTTGTATATTCAGCTACTTCATAATCTTTCCATTACAAGCCATTAAACATATTCCTTCCTAGAATGTCATATTGACCTTCATCCTAAAGTAGCAACTTCTTTTTCCAAAACAAATAATTTGTTAGAGCAACAATATGAGCTCCGACTATCTAATACCTCTTGTTAAGCCAAATAAGACCCACAGAGTCACATACTCGACCACAATTAAAGCTAATATTCATAATTCATAAAGCAGCAGCATTGTATTCTTGATTACACTAATGTGGCATGAAGGTTATGCTATAAAATGATCATAAAACGGCTAATTTATTTGGTTCAATCAAATGTCGTTCATGAAAAGGAAAGATTGGAATAAAGAAGGGATAGATCAAACTCAAGAATGTAAACTGACAGGTGGTCCATTCTTTTGTGTACTATCACTAGGCATTTTCAGAAAAGCACAACTGAAACCTGCATCATGACCGAAGCATGAACACAAATTCATAATATCACACATCTATTAGTTTTCCCAGATTTACTTTTCCAAACATGAGATAGTGGTTTTGATATAGTATTGTCGAGTTTTTCAGACCTCTTGTTAAGCCTCCAACTTAAAATTTCAGGAAATATCCAGAATAAACAGCAGAAAAACCGATCAAAAAATTCCCCAAAACAGAAAGTGCAGCAATAAATACTATCATTCTTATCCGAAAAATGAAAAACACAACAGCTACCTAAATCTCATCCAAACTTTCACGCAGGAACAAAATCCTGCACGTATTCCTTATAAATTTATCGGAATAGTCCCGAAAAGTAAGCACAAGCGCACGAATAAACAAGATATCACTGCCCAGAAAATCCGAAACTTCATACCAAAGTAATTCCAAATCGGAGTCGCAATCCAAATTAAACTCAATCGAAAGCCACTCATAGTCAGACAGAACTTAAACCTCACCTGCAATTCAATTCCAGCAGTACAACAAAAAGAAAAAATCAAAACTCAAACGCGCACATGGCGTACAAACGCGTAATATAAATGCCGCGTCGTGTTGGCAGCTGTATATTTGGATGGGATTTCAAGTGGTTTATATACAGTTTGGGGAAGTTACATTTTGAGAAATCGAAAAAGTTGAGGGGAAATAGTGATTGGCGCACGGAAGCGCTTTATGGGCGGCTTTTGAGTGAAACCAAAGATGCCGTTGTTGGTTTAATCGGCCTTTTATTAACTGATTATGCTCCTAATTCTTGGATTTGGCGTGGACCTCGTGCATAATTAACAAGTGTTTTATAGTATGAAGATGTCATTAGACCTGTTATACGACACGAGCAAGTACGAGTAGTGCAGACTCGGCTCAACTCGTTAAGCTTATCGAGTCGAGTCGAGCTTGTTAAGCAAACAAGTATTTTTTTAGTTCGGCTCGACTCGTTTAACACATCGAGTCGAGCCTTAACGAGCCGAGCTCACGAGCAGCTCATTTATTTTAACAGCAATAAAGATAAAACTATAATCAATTCATCAGTATGAGTGATTTGAGAATATGAGTTGTATTATTATGTAAAATATTATTATTTTATACCTTAAATTATATAATATTTATAAAATAATCTCTTTCTTTCGCGCCTAGAGCAGCTTGCGAGCCTACCAAGTCGAGCCGAGCCGAGCTCGTTAAGCAAACGAATATTTTTTGAGCTCGCCAAGACTCGTTTAACACATCGAATTGAATCAAGTCGAGCCGAGCCGAGCTCACGAGCAGCTCGTTTATTTTAACAGCTCTAGATGTGATTGTAATTTTTCCAAAAACGTTGGAGTAGGCAGTATGTATTCAATGTGTACCTATTTTTTTAAAGATAAAGATAAATTATATATGTTAAGTACAAGGGTACTCAGAAGCTCAAAACGTACATGAAGATAAGGGATACATAAGCACAAGTACTCACAATTTAGCAAGAATGAATTTCAGTATATACCTACTTATTGAAAGTTGAGGCAATAAGCAAGAGGAAACCTTAGTCTGAGTGCCTCCGCCTGTGCGCTTCCTGCGCAAGCGCAGTCCTTCGTAGCCCCTGTGCCGCTGCTATACCCATGCTCTCAGTCTCATACGCCGATGCCAACCGAGCACACCTCCGCATTGTCGTCCATGGCCTCATTGGCAACTGGGCTCTGAGCCATCCACCGTCGTTTGCTCTGCTGAAGGTGTGGTTAGGGTTGTGAAAGGAAGGGATGGGAGGGAGTAGCCGAATCTGTAGAGTTTGCCATTTCCAGTCACTTCAGTAATTAGAAATTTGGGCCACCACAGATCGCGAATTTGGAACACCACAGGAAAGACGGATCTGTAGTTTAAAGGGTCCTCTCTCTCTCTCCGCTATTTTTTCCGCCTTCACTTGTTTATGTAGATTAACTGGTCCATCATTTCCAACTGTGTCATGGTTACAGTGTTGATTGGTAGGATGACTCGTTAGATCTTTTTATTTATGTTGTTTATTTTTTTATTTATGCAGTATTGTCCTTTTTTGTAGATGATTTTAGTTTTTCTCTCCTCTACTTTTATAGTTGTAAAAATGTCTACACCCTGTGTGATGTCCCCCCCTGTAATGGGTTATGGTGCTTCTACTTTGATATTTTGCTTGAGATTCAAATCTGATAGTGTGCCAGATGATCCAAAGTGCGGGCCAGATCAGGATGGATGCTGATTCTTTTAGATGATGAAAATTATCTTAGTGTGGATTGTGTTATTTGTCTTCGAGTTTTAAAAGTTGTTGTTGATAGGCGAACTAAAGCGAACTACTAACGAAGGATTACAAGGATAAATAACCAAGGCTGAGAAGTTGGGCAACATGGAGAAGCTCGCCAAGGTTGGCCGGGTTGGCCAACATGAAGAACCTCGCCAAGGTTGGCCAACCTCGTCAGGGTTGGCCAACATGGAGAACCTCGCCAGGGTAGGCCAACCTCGTTAGGGTTGGCCAACATGGAGAACCTCGCCAGGGTTGGCCAACATGAAGAACCTCGCCAGGGTTGGCCAACCTCGTAAGGGTTGGCCAACATGAAGAACCTCGCCAGGGTTGGCCAACCTCGTC
>JAPKLY010000319.1:519035-540547 GCA_026898435.1 Prunella vulgaris
TGTGGCTATTATGATGCGTATTAATCCTATCAAACAATAACCCAAGAGTATGTTCTTGAGTTGATAATATAGAGGGAGAAGAAAGTGGGGAGTTTAGAGAGAGAAAGTATTTGTGTATTATGATTGGAATTGTATTCCCCCCATGAATAGTACAAGAGAGACCTTATTTATAGGTGTGCAAGTGTGAGGTGACACCTTGTGAGCCTATATGGCTTCCGGTGTTGACGAAGGTCCATAACCTTCGTCTTAATCCCTCACAATGCTCCCTTTATAATGCTCTATGCTATTACACATACATATCCTACTTATGCACCCGTCATTTGGGCTTCTTGGACTAGGCGATGTCCTTGGCGAGCTCCTTTGCCTTGTGCGATTTTTAGGGATGATGCAGCGGTGGACCTCGGTGAGGTCTTCTCGGATAGGGGCGAGCTCCCTCTCTCGAGGGGTAGCTCGCTCGTAGTCTCTCTTCCCCTGGTGCCTCTGGCCGCTGATCTCGGCCTATAGGGAGCTCGGGCAAGGTCCCCACCTACCTCGCCGAGGTCCCTTGTGTTGGCCTTGGTTTTGACCAATGACCTAGCTTCCGCCCACCTCGGCGACCTTCCATGTTGGCCAACCCTGACGAGGTTGGCCAATCCTGACGAGGTTCTCCATGTTGGCCAACCCTGACGAGGTTCTTCATGTTGGCCAACCCTGAAGAGGTTGGCCAACCCTAGCGAGGTTCTTCATGTTGGCCAACCCTGACGAGGTTGGCCAACCATGGCGAGGTTCTTCATGTTGGCCAACCCTGACGAGATTGGCCAACCCTGGCGAGGTTTTTCATGTTGGCCAACCCTGACGAGATTGGCCAACCCTGACGAGGTTGGCTAACCTTGGTGAGGTTCTTCATGTTGGCCAACCCTGGCGAGGTTCTTCATGTTGGCCAACCGTGACGAGGTTGGCCAACCCTGGCGCGGTTCTTCATGTGGCCAACCCTGATGAGGTTCTTCATGTTTGCCAACCCTGACGAGGTTGGCCAACCCTGGCGATGTTCTTCATGTTGGCCAACCCTGACGAGGTTGGCCAACCTGGTGAGGTTCTTCATGTTGGCCAACCCTAACGAGGTTGGCCAACCCTGGCGAGGTTCTTCATGTTGGTCAACCCTGACGAGGTTGGCCAACCCTGACGAGGTTCTTCATGTTGGCCAACCCTGGCGAGGTTCTTCATGTTGGCCAACCCTGGCGAGGTTCTTCATGTTGCCAACCTTGACGAGGTTGGCCAACCCTGGCGAGGTTCTTCATGTTGCCCAACCCTGGCAAGGTTCTTCATGTTGGCCAACCCTGACGAGGTTGGCCAACCCTGGCGAGGTTCTCCATGTTGGCCAACCCTGACGAGGTTGGCCAACCTTGGCGAGGTTCTCCATGTTGGCCAACCCTGACGAGGTTGGCCAACCTTGGCGAGGTTCTTCATGTTGCCCAACCCTGACGAGGTTGGCCAACCTTGGCGAGGTTCTTCATGTTGGCCAACCTTGGCGAGGTTCTTCATGTTGGCCAACCTTGGCGAGGTTCTCCATGTTGGCTAACCCTGACGAGGTTGGCCAACCTTGGCGAGGTTCTTCATGTTGGCCAACCCTGACGAGGTTGGCCAACCTTGGCGAGCTTCTCCATGTTGGCCAACTTCTCAGCCTTGGTTATTTATCCTTGTAATAATTCGTTAGTAGTTCGCTTTAGTTCACCTATCAACACCATTATTTATATTGAAAAGACTCTCCATGTTAAATTGAATTTTTAGCATATATTAGGGTATTTTTCTATAAGAGTGTAACATTTAAAAAGTACACTTAAATTACATGATGCACTGTGCACTTAATGTACAACGAAATTACTCATAAATGATTCCATGAGCTAGGTAGAAATCTCTTCTAAATTCAAGGTAACAATTGAATTAAGACCCCCTCCTATGCATGAGGGTCCTGTACAGGAGGGGAATCGTCGGATCACACACATTAGTGCGGGTGTGTATGTGTGTGATCCAACTGTTCCCCCTACACAGAACCCTCCTGTACAGGAGGATCCGGATCTGTAACAATTAGCTAGTTTTACTGTAGTATCAAACTCACCTCTGCAACAATATCAATATTCAATCAGTATGTATACATATATGACTGTGTGCACTTGGGTGCATACCATGCACTTGATTTTAAGTTCAATTTTGAATTTTTTAAAACACACAATTACATGTTGCACTTCATATTTTTTGACAATTGAGGTATTAGTGAGTTGCTTTTAAAATACTACTTAAATTTGTTTTTTGAAGTATTAACGAGTTATTTTTCGAGTATTATTGGCCTGCTCATGGTATTCTAGAGTTGTCTCTTAAATTCAATTAATCAAAAGTATAGCAGCCTACGAACTCTCATTCCTTTGGTTTTTAAATTTTCTGCTGCACAATTCTTTTTTAAATTTAATAAATAAATATATACATAAATAATTTTCATAGCCCAATTGTTGGAATTGAGCTTAAAATGAACAAGAAAAATAAACAAGGGCATAAGGATGAAAATGTATCATGATAACTGATAAGGAGCTGCAAAAAAATTATATCATCAATCGATTGAATTATACTGTAGATGAAGACTTGACACAAAATGGTAATCTTCGTATCAAAAGAAGAAAGATAAAAGAATCCTATTTTGTAGCCTGTAGACAGGAAATTATGAAGAAGAAGAAAAAGAGAATAGTCATTGTGCTTTAGGCATTCAGCTTTTGGAAAAAAAAAAAAAAAATGAATGAAGAAAAGAACTTTGAACATCAATTGACAGCTGCAATCTTCATAGTAAATTAAAACCTTTTAATCATGAATAAGCTTTAAATTATTCTCAGTACTGATATCGAGCATGGTTCATCCATCACTATATCAAAATTAAAAAAGAAACTTTGAATTAATTAAGTAAACTGGTTATGAAAATTTTGGGGGTTACTTAGACTTATTCAATATTGATTACTGATTTATTTATTATTTATTAATGGGTTATTTTTTGGGTATTACTGACTTATTTTTTAGGTATTACTTAAATTTGTTCTTGAGAGTTGAGATATTAATGACTTATTTTTTGGCCATAAGTGAATTATTATTGGAATATTATTAATTTAGTATTGGTATGATAATTTCTTATTATTGATTTGTTCTTGGGGTATTATCAGATTTATTTAATCTTGGAATGAGACAATGGAGTTTGCATAGATCTCTTGCAATGAGCAATGGCAGCATCAATCGAACCTTCAAACTAAAAGCTTTTTATATTATTAGATCTCTTCGTATTGTTTGTAATTTGGGTTCAAAGGACAAAAAATAATGACAATACAAGAATACTATGAGAGTGATGTTTATAAAAATATTTTTTTTGGGTATAAATAATTAAATAAACGAATAAAAAAATATGCAAATAATTATGGGACGAACGAATAAAGAAAGTGTGTAAATAATTGTAGAATAGACGAATAAGAAAACTATGAAAACATGAGGGATAGGAGGATAAATTTTTTAATTAATAGATTTTTTTAAACCTTAAATAAAATGATTTGTCGCAAAATAAATATGCATATGCAGACTATCACATAGAATATTCTCTATTTTCTGATAAAAAAATATCAAAGATTTATCGGCTAAGTTTAACTTTATTATATCTTGCAGAATTATTTTCTAATTTGTAGTAACCGCCCAAGTTATGTTAAATTTTATTTCTACAGTAAAACCTCTATATATTAATAATGTTAGGACCGAGGGATTTTATTAATTTATAGAGATATTATTATATCGATAAATTAATAATTTATTAATTTAAAGAGGTTTTAATGTATATACACAGTTGACCTTCAAAATTCCAAATTCTTTGAATAACTTTAAGTATACATGCATAGTTATTAATGAAAATTAAGTTAAAATACAAATGTATTAATAGAATTCCATGAACACAAACTCACGTGAAAGTTGGAATGACTTGTTTAAATTAATTGGTTTTGGAAAATAAAAAAATATGGTTCATTGGACTAACATTTGTGCATTGTCTTAAGAATATTCAAGTGCATCATATATATATAGATTATTTTTAATAATTATTAATTTATAGTTTCGTCGGGACCAATATATATACACTGGGATCTCAAAAAAAATTTTATTTTATAATTTTATTGATTGTGTAAATTTTTACTGTCCCAACTTGGGACCAGACAAATTACTAGTTTTAGCGAGGTTATTAATTTATCGAGTATTAATTTAACAAGGTTTTGCTGTAAATATTTCCCCAAAAAATTCAGACTATTAAATTTGTAACACGAATATGAAAACTAACCAAAATTATCTGGAATGACAAAAAATTATATCAACATGAGTTTAGATAAACTAGATTTTGATTAATCAATGTTATACATATATATTATAAGTATTATACATATTAAATATTATTATATAAAAAATATTTGATATACTATTTATTTAAATGATAATTGATATTAAAATAATATTCACTCCGTTCTACACTATTTTACAAACTCTTCTTTTTATTTGTCACACAATACTTTGCACACTCTATAAAATAACTATTTTGACTTTATCCTCGTCATATTTACATTAAAATTACTCCCTCCGTCCCGTAGAAATTTGCACCCCACGGGACGGCACATTTTTAAAGAAAAATATATTTTATATATAAAATAGTGGCATATGGTAAATATGTGTATAAGTTTGTGAATGTGCATGTAAATCAATATTTTCTTTTTTAGTAATTGTAAGCAATTAAAATTAATTGCTGAAATAAAAAGATAACATGTAGAAATTACGTGTTAAAATAATTTATTATTGAGAATTTGAATAAATTTAATTCCTAAATAATAAATTCAATCGGGCCTAAAAAGCCTAATAAATTCAATTGGACCTCTAAAATCCAATTAAATATTTTGGGCCTCTAAAAGTCCAATTAAATATTTTGGGATTTTTAAAGTCATCAAGCTCGATCTTTGAAAAAGCCCAAGAAATCAGATCTTCATAAATATCCTGAAGATTATCAAATCTGAGATATTTTGGAATATTCTCAAATAATATCTTCCGGCCCATCAAATCTAGAATTCTACACCTATAAATAGGGTATCATTCTAGTCATTTTCATTCACAACTCTACAAGAAGATCAGAGCTTGGAGAGGAGGAGCAACTCGGAAGATCCAAGACTGCAAGCATCCTTGAAGATTCAAAAGTGTTCTTCGAGTTCTTCATCAACAAGGCGTTTAGATATGGGATCACGGTGCTAAGCCTCCGGTCGACATTCTTCATCAACATCGGTGTTCGATTAGAGAAATACAACGCGAAACCCCTCCGATCAACGTTCAACAATAAGTCCTCAACGACAATCAACACCGCTCATCTGCAACGATACCAACATAGGGAGTCAAAAGGTGAATAATTAACTAAGTCCTTCCATAAGACAATATTAATTTGAAATAAGGCTTAACACCCTCAAATTAATATCAACTTCAAGATCAAATCGGACTCAGCTCCGAAGATCAACAAAGTTCTTCTATAAGGCAACGTTAATTCGAAACAAGGCTCAACGCCTCGAATTAACGCCCAACTCCGAGAAATTTGCAAATCAAGTCAAGACCAAGTCAAAACTCGAAGAGAAGAATCAGAGAAATTCATAAAGATTGGACCCGAAACAATCGCACAACTTATCTTTAAATTCAAACATGTATTCTGACACGACCACACTTATCACACACAAACATACGACTCGTTTAAATAAAACTCTACCTGAAAACCGGCTATAATTTTTTTTCAACATACATCATAATACTATATCAAATCCAACAACCTGTTATATTCATAACCAAGATCTCCAAAAACCAGTAAACTATAAACTTCCAAACCAACACCATTACATCTTATATATAACATAACCCAAGACAAACAAATATACAACAACAACGGAAGCAAAATAAGTCACGGTCCTGCCCGCAAGTCGTTATCTATGTACACCGCAACTCAAAAAGCCTGTAAAAGCATCGCAGCTACTCCAATTTCATCACCAGATCACATATCATCAGAGTTACCTACAATGCATAAACTAAATGAGATTTATAAATCTCAGTAAGTAGATATTATGCATGATGATGTGATTCTTTTGAAAACCTCTCCATGCACACTCTTTTGAAATCACCAATTTATTTATGAAGACTCTCCAGGGCCCTATCTAGACACACTGTTATACACCGGAAAGAGCTCAATATACACATAATCAAGTGGCCAATATATGTATCCCGACGTGGGACCCATTTTCTTGTGGCCCAACTAGGGTTCGGATCTCACATACGCCCCTATGTCCACCAAGAAGTCATCCCCCACGCCGACTCATATCAGTGAATCCAAGGATCTACCTTCCAGCAACCAGCAAGGTCCATCACCAAACATGACCCTTTGACCATGCAGGAAGTCCCCCTAGGGAAACACCCAAATCATATCATAATCAAATAAGGCGTCGTCCCAGGTAGCCTACACTAGGTATCCACACTGGGTTTCCCTAGGTAGCTTCTTTCCAGGTCGCCCCTTACCGTCCTCGGTGTATAATCAGTGGCCACTTGTAAAAATCAATTAATTTCAACGCATGGTATGCATGATGCTCGTGCAATCAATGACACTTAACAACATTCATAGATTATTAAACTCACAGGTTCAGTCCACATCAGTTATGGAGCTCACAACCTCCTTTTACAACACATATAGAACTCACAAGCTCATTCAACATAGTGTATAGAGTTCACAGGTTCATTCAACATAACATATAGAGCTCACATGCTCATTCAACATAGCATATAGAGCTCACATGCTCATTCCACATCAAATATATAGCTCGCAAGCACATTTCATATAATCCCAGAGTATAATTCACATATTACAATCCACTTAATTTCATATATTATCACTCAAACATAAATAAATCATAAAATAATATGTTTATGCATCGTAATTGCAAATGAATTTCTACCTACCTCGAAACTGCAAATTCTTTATTACTCAAATCCTTAAATCACCTTTTATCACTTTCCACAATTGGATCTAAGGAAAGGAAATTATAAATTTAAATAATTATAAACATAAAACTTTGAATAGTATTACTCATAAGTGAGTAATCCTCCTCCCAGCCGCCTCCTTCTCCTCCCAGCCGCCTCCTCTACTTCGACCGCCGGTTGTCGCCGCCGCGCTCCCTCTCCGCCACATCCTTTCACTCACGCACTTACAAATCCGGTCACACCTTTTCGTCTGACTCCTCTTGTTGTTTCAGTAGTTTAACGGGTCCATCCTTTCCATCGGTGCCGTAGTTACGGTGTCGATTGGTGGGAGGACCCGTTAAATCTTAGTTTTTTATTTTTTATTTATGTTGTCGTTGTTAGATTTCTGCATTTTGGCCTTTTATTTCTGTTTTAGATAATAATTTTCTTCTCCTACTCTGAGCAGTTGTGAGATTGTCTACACCCTGTGTGGTGTCTTTTTTGCATTTTATTTGGTGTTCCTATCTTGATGGTGCGTATAGGATTCAGATCTGGTAGTGTGCCAGATAATCTTGAATCCTACAGGACTTCCTGTTGAAGTGCAGGATTGATCAGAGATGGATGCTGATTTTAGATGGTGTAAAATTGTCTTAGTGTGGGGTGTATTATTTGCCATAGAGATTAATTGTAGATAGCGTCTTTCTCTTTGATGGATTCTCCATATCCTCTCGATTGATTTGGAGTAGTTTTATTCCTTGATTAGATGTAGTCAGGGATTAGGATATTGATCTATTGTAATCTAAACTTTCATACTTATTTGTAAACGATCTTATCTTTAAAAAAAAAACATCTTTTGATACTAGTGACATCATATTATTATAATAATAGTTATAGGTAAACATAGTATATATATATATATATATATATATATATATATTAATCTTACAATTTGGATGCAAATAAGTGGTCATACACCACGTATACACAAGGTTAGGAACCAATTCCCTTTTCTTTTCTTTTTGGTAATATTAATGCTAAATATTTTAATATATATATAGAAAATGAACAAATCCTAGTGTATACTAAGTACATCTATATATATATATATATATATATAGTAATTAAGGGAACAAATAACAAATATTACTATCCATTTAAAAATAAATAATCACAAGTCATAATTAGCACGTAAATCATATAAAATACACATAAAAATTATAAATAACACACCATTAATAAAAACACTTAATAAATAAAATATATTCAAGTAATTATAAATTAACACAAACATAATTTAAGTGCACACAAAATATAAAAAATATTGGCTAATGAGTAGTGAGAAACTCGAATATTACATATTTTTTGTATTTTTTTCTTTTTCACAATATTAATAAAGAGTTATTAATATTTATGAAGAAAATTCACAAGTTACATTAATGTGCAAATTTGTGTGAGATATTCAAATAAGAAAAATGTGCAAATTATCCCAAGGAAGTACTACATTTTACACTTAATTCAATTAATATTATTAAAAACCTTTTTAAAAATAGTACAAGCATCAATTTAGGTATCATCCAAAGTCATGATACGATGTACTGCAACCATGTTACGTGTTACTGTTACTCACCGACATGCATATTCCCTAACTATTTCCTTTTCCTTTTTTAAAAAATAACTTTTGGTTTGTATTTTTATATTTCCTCGTTTTTGTAAAAGAAAATTTCCCAACTCTGCTAAGACTTTCTCTATTTTGAATGTGATCCCACATAATCCATGCCTATTATAATGTGTATTATATAAAAATATTTATGATATGACTATTTATCAGTTTCGTTATTAATTTTACTTTTTTACCAAAATTTTGTCAAAATATTTGATGTTCTAGAATAGTTTAAAATTTGGATATCTTAAACTTAAATTTTATAAAATTGTACTTCTCTAAGAAGTTTTCGACATCAAATATTTAATGAATAATTTTTTTTAAAAATATGTTCATAATAAATACTCCCTCCGTCCCTCTATAAGTCGCTCGTTACTTTTTTGCACAAATATTAAGAAGAGTATAAAATATTGATATAGTATAGGTGATGTGATGAGAAAAAGTGAAAAAATAATGAGAATAATGTAAAAAGTATTGAAAATAATAATAAAAAAGTAAATAGTGATTTTCAAAAAAGTAAAAAAAAAAAGAACAATATATAATGGAACGGACAAAAATGACATAATGAGCAATTTATAGTGGGACGGATGAAATATATATTACGAATTAGTCTTGTATGCACCAGTTACACGGTGCAACTCAAGTTCATTTTTAAAAAGTTAAACAGTTTATAACTGAAAAGTTAAACAGTTTATTACTGAAAAGTTAAATTATGAAAGATATATTTTTTAGTAATAAACTGTTTAACTTTTTAAAAATAAACTAGAATTACACCGTACTCATATATTACTTTGTCTTATAATGAATTCTCTAGTGACAAATTCACGGTATAATCTCATCAGATCTATGAGCTTTTATTGATATTGGAAATTTTAGTCAGCAAATGGACCCAAATTAGGACGATCAAATTAAAAGTTGAAAAACTGTGCACATTAGATTCCACGTGTACTTCAATATTTCATTTCATTTCATGATCTTACCTAAAACAATACTCCCACCCCCATTCAATTTGTTTATTGTTTTTTAGTTTAAATTTTATTTTAAAATGTTTGTGAATTTACATACTTTATAACCTTCAAATTTACCCACTTCTTTACAATTCTCCGTTTAGTTAACAAACATTTTTTACATTCACTTAATAGATTGCATTTTTTATACTCGTCTGTCCCTCTATAAGTTGTTCATAATTTTTGGACACTAATATTAAGAAGGGTATAAAAATATTGATATAGTGCATGTTGATGTGAGGGAGAAAAGTGAAAAAGTAATAAAAATAGTGTAAAAAATATTGAAAATAATAATAAAGAAGTGAATAGTAGTTTCCTAAAAAGGTAAAAAAGCAAATGAGCAACATATAGTGGAACGAACGAAAATGATAAAATAAACAACTGGGACGGAGGGAGTATTTAATTGCATATTCCTAGTCAATTAAAAAGAATAAAATTGGAAGAAAATTATTAATTCAATACAAAATGTCAAAAATGACAAATATTTAAAATGGATCAAGTAAAATATACATATATATATATATATGTCTAAAATAATTCAATACTACTGCCATCTAATGCAAGTGATGCAAACATCCATAGTTGCCATAATAAGTAGGCACATGTAAGTTG
Organism: Prunella vulgaris; assembly: GCA_026898435.1. Taxonomy (NCBI): domain Eukaryota; kingdom Viridiplantae; phylum Streptophyta; class Magnoliopsida; order Lamiales; family Lamiaceae; genus Prunella; species Prunella vulgaris. The sequence goes on from JAPKLY010000319.1 coordinate 529,329, forward strand.
GTCTAGCATCATATGTTGAAATGCACAGACCCTATACATTATTGAGGAATTTCTTTCTTCTTCTTCTTTGCTTTCCCATTATGTCTACTTAAAGAGAGACATTTTATTGTGAATTGGTATTTTATTTTCCCATGCTTATTTAATATTGACCAAACATACAATTAAAATTTGATCACTATACATGCACATACATTAAAAAAAGTTTAAAGAGGATGTGTTTGATAATCACATACACACATACTTATTCATGATTTACTTTATGGAACTGATTCATATTTCTTATATTCTCCTGTATTTATAAATTACATACAGATTGAGTACCCTTGTACTCGATTTAAAAAATTATTTTATAACACAGAAACATGTTTCTTAAATTGAATCAAAAGAATGTACTGCTGGATAGATCCCTTTAATAATCAATCCTTCTGATAGTACATATAGTGGGAAGAAACTTTGCACATAGAATTTATTTATGGTGTGTTTGTTTTGAAGGATAAAATTATCTATCCGTCATAAATGTACATGTTTAAGAAAGATAGATAATTGTATTTTTTAAAGCAAACACACCATGCATGTTTTGAACGGAAAAACAATTTTAATCTTCAAGGTTAACACGCTCTTAGAAGATACTTATTTTGTTCCTATAAGCCAAACCAATAGGATGCCCAAACAAGAGTGACTATATTCATGTGCATTATTTCCCCTATCTCTAAATTCGAAAGAATACAAGAATAAAATTCTGACAAAGCCACAGGAAACATGTTTCCTAATCGTATCGGGTCAATTTGTGTGATTAATGTATCCATATATCAAAAAAATGTGTAAACACCACAAAATTGAAATGCAAACATCATTCATTACTTGCACAGGCCAAACATACATTTAGAAAAATTAGTCCATCTATCCTATCATCAGACCATTATCATGTCTAACAAGCATGCATTTCAAAACAAAATTAAACATGAAATTATGAATTCAATAGGAATTAAAACAATTTCCCCATTGTTATAGAACATAAAAAATCAAAATACCAAGATTCCCCCCCAAGTAGAACAGAACTCTGTGGCTCTGTTAGATTCCAATCTCACATTACATCAGACACACCTTCAACTTTTCCTTTAAAAAAAAAAACATAATCAAATGCCAAGGCTGTTAGTCTAGGTTGAATCTATCCATCAACATTCTAATTCTTCAATTCCACACGGAGTGTTCATCCGCAGTCGGGATTACAGAGCTTATAAGCTTCTAAACAAGACGAACACATGTTAATTGTCTCTTGTACTACTAAAATCTCTCCTCGTATATATCCAATACAACGTATCCTCCACACTGTACACCTCCGAACCCTTTCAGCTCAGCAAGTTCTCACGAGCTTCGATGACCACACACGAAGCAACCACCCTCCCTCCCCGAATTTCATGTCACAGATCCTTCTTTTACCTTTCCCTTCTGCTTCCTCCAAAATTTTCTTTTCATTTTTACTCTTCAACGGTGGCTGCGGGTCCCCCCTACTCGATGCCTCAACTACTTGGTTAACCATTTCAAGAACTTCACTCATCTTTGGCCGAGATTTCGCGAGTCTTGCCAAGCAGCGGTTAGCTACACGCGAGAGCTTGTCAGCTGATCGAAGGGTTGGCTTCCCTTCGAGCCTGGGGTCCAATATCTGCCGGAACTTTTTGGCATCTGATAGGTACGGTTTTACCCAGTCTAGAAGTGTCTGCTCGTTTTTGGGGCGATTACGGTCCACTGGGCGTCTACCTGTAATGAGTTCGTACAGGAAGACCCCATAACTCCACACGTCACTCTTGGATGTGAGACGGCCTGTTTGGATATATTCGGGGGCTGCATAACCCATAGTTCCAACAACCTGACAACATGTTTGGAAACCAGTTGTAAGGAATTATGATGTCGTAAAACCTAGAGCATGAATAAGTATGTTATTCTCAATGAATGTTAAGAAAACCGCATGTAATCACTAATTCCTGCAAAAATATTTGAACAAAACTAGCAAATGAATTATTATTAATTTGTTAAAATGGGTATGTGCATGTTTAACAAATAATGGGACAGAAAGAATTCGAACAAGAAAAGTATGAACACAATGTTTGGATTCATTTTCTAATATTAACTTTCCCTTTCCAGAAAGGAAAGTGTGTTTGCTTTATAACTTCTAATGGAACGAAATTCTCAGTATTCCCAAAATCTCAACCGTTGATTCGATTTTTTTAAATATTTTTTATCATAATATTGCCTACTAGTATAACACAGAAAAAAAAAATATATAACACAGAAGCACAAGTAAGACAACTATATGAAAATGTCTTCCACTAACACTGTCTAAATTGACAAGAAATCTTTCATGAAATGTTCCTAAGAAAAATCTTCTGATCCCACTACTCAAAACATTTTCACAGAACAGCAAAAACAAATTTCCTGATGATACATAAAAGAACATATGAAATAGTCGAACAATTTCCGGAATATGACACACTAAAACCTTCCAACAGTTATGGATTCTCTTACCAAAAAATGCTGCTTATATGTTGAACAAAACTAATGTAAAATCTCATTTTAAAAGAATTTGGTTTTAGTAATACAAGTTCTGCAACCATGACTTTACACTCGATGACACAAATTCATATTAATAGAACTATAAAACAAGCATTCTTCTCAAACCAAACACATAATAGGGACAACGATAACATGGCACTGAACTGAACATACCGCAGTTGACACATGTGTTAGCCCGTCTGGAGGTCCTAATCGAGCCAATCCAAAATCCGATAGTTTAGCATTCCATTCCTCATCCAGGAGAATATTAGAAGATTTGAAATCCCTGAAGATGATCTGGATATAGGAGATCATAAGCATCAGCTTATGCATGATAGTGGAGCTAAAACATGTAAACTCTATCTAAATAACTGACCATAGGAACAGTTAGGATTAATGCATACCATAAGACAAAAGAAAAATAAATTGAATTTAGTTGGATGTAAGTCAGCATTGACTAACCTGAAAATCCATCTCTTCATGCAGGTATGCTAAGCCACGTGCAGCATCCTGGGCAATACGTAGCCTCATTGCCCAGGACAGGGGGGTGAGTGACCTGATTGATAAATGGTCTTCCACACTCCCATTGGGCATGTATTCGTATATTAGAAGCCGTTGGATTCCTCTTTCATCATCCTCAGCACAGTAACCAATGAGTTTTACGAGATTTGGATGCTCAACGACACCAAGAACATTAACTTCTGTCACCCATTCTTTGTGACCCTGGCATGTAAATGTAGTTGGATCCATTATTCTTCATACATAGAAAAAAAAACACCTATTCCCTTTAGAAAATCATTCTATGATGTCAGAAACATGAAGGAAAATTATACCTGCAGCCCTCTTTTACCGAGTTGTTTTACAGCCACATCAATTTTCTTAGAATCATGGGACTTGATGACGCCCTTAAAGACACATCCAAAACCCCCTTCCCCAAGCTTAGCAGTGCGACTGAAATTCTTCGTCGCTTGTTTCAGCTGTGTAAACGAGAAATCCCTAAGATCACTGGGCTTCTCCGACAAATTCGGAAATTGGTTGCGGCTTCTGGACTCGGTGCTCGTATTTGACTCGTTCTGAGAATTGAAATCTTGATCGGTTAATGATAACTGAGCTGAATTTGGCACTGGCGTCTTCGGTTCTTCCTTTTTATCTCCATTGTAGAATTGAAAGCACTTCATGGCCATAAAATGGTTTATCGTCGCACTGAAATCCCCCCCAATTTTTCAGGTCAGATTGATCATAATATCGCAATTAAAACTAAATCGAACAAATCAAGCATCAAACGAAATCAGCTCCTAACCTAAGTTTCATTAATTACTGAACGCAGCCTTAATAATTAAAAATCGAATTATCCCAAAAAAAAGCTATAAATACAGATGCCTTATATGCGTATTCTATCTTACTTAGTACAACTTTTTTACGACTTTCCAGAAAGTGATCACATCAAATCATGCTCGACTTTACAAAACAACAGCACTTTTTTTCTGGCAAAATATACTTTCTCTAACCTGAAAAAGAGAAGAACAGAGCTCCTTGTTGATTTGGGAACGATCCAAGAAACTCCGATCCGGAATTGTTGAAGAAAGAGTTCATATACGAGAAGTGCAGAGATTTCAGCAGCCCTCAATTGGGGAAAGTCTTGCTTCGCTCAAACAGGAAGGGAAGATAATAATGATAATTGATGAATATAATAAAAGAAATTAAATATAATTGAATGAGTAGCGTTAGATCGAAAGAGATACAAACAAATAAACGTTGTGCACATGTGCAGAAAAAAGGCTAGTTTTAAACTTTTAATACACAAATGTGGGTGATTAGAACAGCATAAAACATGGGTTTAGGTGTGAGGCGGCGTTTACTAAACAAAGAGGATAATTCATAATTAGAGAGCGGAAAATGGAATTTAGAGGGAGAAAAAGTCGTTGAGTGGGGCGGGGGGATTTGGTCAGCACTTTGGGTAGAATTTTTTAACCGCACATGCCATATTTATTACATTATCTATAAGGGCTCATTTGGTTCGTAAGATAAAAATATCTATCCGTAAAAAACATGCATATTTTTTACGGATAGATATTTTTATCTTACGAACCAAATGAGCCCTAAGACTATAACCATATTTTAATTTCATACCATCTCCTTGAAATGCAAATCAAATACCCTCCCCTCCTCTCCTACGTCTAATGAGAAAGTAAAAAAATAATGAGAATAGTGTAAAATTATTAAAAATAATAACAAAAAAATAAATATTAATTTTTTAAAAAAGAAAAAAAAAAGTAAATGAGCAACATACGATGGGACGGACGAAAATGATAAAATGATCAATTTATAGTGGGACGAATGGAGTATTTATTTATGGTATAAATTAATATGAAATTGTCTTATTATATAAAATTGATCAAAATTATAAAAGTATTAGAATTATAATAAAATATAATACTCCCTCCGTCCCGTAGAAATTTACATCCTACAGGATTGTATATTTTAAAAAAGTATTTTATTTATAAAATAGTGGCGTATAGGTAAATATATGTATAGGTTTGTGAGTGTGAATGTAAATCAACACTTCCTTTTTTTAGTAATGTGCAAATTTATGTAGGACTTCCAAATAAAGAAAATGTGCAAATTCTTGTGGGACTGTGGGAGTAATACTTTTTAAAAGGTAAAATTTTGTATAAAAATAGTTCATGATAAGTTTATTATGAAACTGTTTTAAAGTATCAAATATTTGGTCAAGTATAAAAAAATATCATCAGTATAAAAAAATTAGGTTAATGATATTATGCAATAATTGTTAAAGATTTTATTATTCTAACTTTTGAACTCAAGAGAAATATTTTGATAAACTCGATCAAATATTTAATACATTAAAACAGTTGTTGACAAGGCGAGCTAACACGATTGGCGTCGGAATAATTATGAAGACTGGGCAGGTCGCTAGAGCTCGGCGAGGTAGAGGGGAGCTCGCCCAGACCCCGGAGGCCCGAGGCCGGCTTATCGATCAGACAAGAGAGGGGAGCTCGCGAGGGAGCTCGCCTGCGAGCACAGAGGCCGAGCCGAAGCCCGACCCTACACTGAAGGCCCAGGAGCTCGCCAGGTAGCTCGCCCAACCTGAAGGCCCTCACTCAGGAAAGAGCTCGCCTAAGAGCTCGTCCGGTTGAGGGACTCGAATAACGGATATATAAATAGGACAAGTGTATGTAGTAGAATGAGGCACTGTAAAGGGAGCATGGTGAGGGATCAAGACGAAAGTTACGGACCTTCGTCGACACCGGAAGCCAAATAGGCTCGTAAGGTGCTACCTCACACCCGCACACCTATAAATAAGACCTCTCTTGTAACTATTACAGAATAATTCAATCCAATCCCAATTATAATACACAACAACTTTCTCTCTCTAATTCTCCACTTTCTCTCTCTATTATATCCAAGAACACAAAATCTTGGATTATTGTTTGGTAGAATTAATATGATATAGTAGCCACATAAACGAACACGATTAGTAAATTCTATCAACAATTTGGCGCTAGAAGGAGGGCTCGAACCTTAAAAATTTGAAAAACAAAAATTGGGGTTTGTTGAAGGTTTGAAGATTTGAAGGTGTTATTGGCCAAAGTTCAAGAACACTTGAAGATACACATACATTTTCATTCCTTCGGACGAAAACCCAGATTTCCGGGCAAAACCCAGATTTTCGGGTCCATAAAATCCTGTCCAAATGAGGTTCCCAAACGCACGCGTGTACACGAATAAATCGAATTCTCGATAATTCGTCGCACGAGAGGCTAGACGAGAACCCAGACAAATTCACCCAAGCTGGAAGATCACCACCTCGGCGACCTTCGGCGAGCTACCCCCTCCAAAACCCAAAAATGCCCAAGGAGCAGACCTCGGCGAACACCCGGAGGGGGAAGAGCGCCGCCCAGGACCAAGCTGAGGGAGAAATCTCTCGCCAAGCTCTCCCGAAAAGCACAACTCCGCGACCTCCGCGAGTTGTAGTGACCCAGGAGGATTTAAACCCCGCATTGAGGGACCTAGCCAGCAACCTCGACGAGCTCCAATGTACCATCGCAACCTTGCAGAGATTGCAGCGGAGGCAGCTCGACGAGCTCTCCTTAGTACCTAGGCGAGCTCCAGCTACCGAGGTCCCGGAGCAGGCCATGCCCACCCAGGGCACCCAGACCCGGGGACACTACAGCGACCTCCACACCGAACAGGAGGCGAGCTCCACCCAGGCTCGCCAACATCGGGAGCGTGCCGGGAAGGCCAAGGTGGTGGAGGAGCCAGCCACGCACGCAGGGCGAGCTTCGGCCTACACTGAGGCATCCGCCACCCACCAATCGCTAAGGAGGGAGGTCCTCCAAGGCAGACTAGGGCCAAGGTGTGAGGAAGTCAAACGGACGGCAGCTCCGGCCACGTCCCAGAGGGGAGAGTCGAACCTACAGACTCGTAGGTCCGCCCACGACCGACTAAAGAGACCCACCACCGACAGATTGGGCCCACAGGGCGGACGCCAGTTCTGACCCACCACAGAGGGGTCACCCCAGAGTGAGGCGCCTCGGGGGCGTGTGTCCATGAGACGCACGACCTTCGAGCAACCTCCACCGGAGGTGACCCGCGATGATGAGCTGGCCACATTGAAAAGGGCCGTTGAGATGCTACAACAGCAAGTAGCAGCCAAGTCTGGCGGACCTGACGCCACCGCTCTCCCCACATCTCCATTGGCACCTGCCATACTCAGAGCACCGGTCCAGAAAAAGGTCCAATTCCCGGTGATGTCCACATACGAGGGCGAATCTGACCCGAAGGTCCACCTGGCCAAGTATGCAGACTTTATGATTTCTATGGGTGCCACTGACTCTACTCAGTGCCGGAATTTCCCGCTGACCCTTGGGGACCGAGCTCACCGCTGGTTCTCATCACTCGCTCCGGGGTCAATCCACTCATTTGGCCAACTCTTGCGGGAGTTCTTGGCCCACTTCTCTGGGTTTGGATCCTACCTTACCCAGAAGCACCGCCTCGCCAACATCCACCAAGGCGAGAACGAGACCGACCAGCAGTACCTGGAGAGGTTCGACAAAATACTGCTGGAAGGCGAACCGGTGAGCGAGGATACCAAAGTCATCGTAGTAATGGCCGGTCTCAGAAAGGGCACCGACCTCTGGAAGGAGATGCACCTCTCATGCCCGAACACTTAAACCTAATTCCGCCACAAGGCGGGGGTGTTCGTGGCTATGCAGGAGGCACTACTGAAAGAAGTTGGTGCCCCGGAGGAGAAAAAATCCTACGGGAAGAAGTCCGGGGGACACATACAAGGCTCCCCGGAACCTAAAAGCTTTTGGCGACGGGGACGAGTTCAAGGAGAAGCTCAACCAAGTCCTCACCGTCTCCATCGACCACGTCTTCACGGCGGTCAAGGACAAGGCTTTGTTGGAAGAGCCGAGGAGAATTCGCTTAGATCGCGGGAAGCTTAACCCCAACAAGTACTGCGCCTATCACCAATCCATCGGCCACTTCACCAGCGAATGCCGAGACCTCCTCAAACAACTGTGGAAATTTTACGAGGACGGGAAGCTGGCCGAGTTCGTGAAGAAGGCCCCAGCTAAGAGGCCCAGGTTCGAGAGGAGGGGAACCTCCGATGATGAAGAGGAGGATGCGGGCCAACGCGGACCTCAGAACAGGCGAAGGGGACCTCCCCAACCTCAGCAAAACCTGGAGCCCACCCGAGAACTCCTAGTTCTCGAGGGGGAAATTGGAGCTGCCGGAGGTCTCCAAGACGGGGGATCCTCCATCTCCAACAGAAAGAGGAAGGCCGAAATCCGGGCCGTGAACCAGGTCCAGGAAGGCAGCTTCGACCCCAGGTTCGTCGCACAGCTTACCAATGAGCTGACATTCTCCTCGGTGGACCTAGAGGGGGTACTGACGCCCCACAATGACTCGTTGGTGATAACCGCCAACATCATGAACGTCCGAGTTCACAGGCTGCTTGTGGACACCGGCGCATTCACCAACATTCTCTTCAAATCCACCTTAGATGCCTTAGGTGATTTTGAGTCGTATTTAGAACCTAGCAATGCTAGGATAGTGGGGTTCAGAGAAGCTATAACCGTCCCCCTAGGTACTATTAGGTTGAGCGTTCAGCTTGTATCAGCCGAGAACCCGGAGCGGAGACTGACTAGGCTCATAGATTTCCTAGTTGTCGACCAGCAGTCCTCCTACAACGGGTTCCTTGGCCGCCCATTTTTCAATGAATTCAAAGCGGCATGTTCAACCTACTACTATTGTATAAAATTCCCAACTCCGAAAGGCACCGGTACCATTAAAGGTGACCAGAAAAAGGCCCGAGAGTGTTTACTCCAAATCAAAGATGGCCAGGTCAAAAAGACGGTGACGCAGGTCCAGGTCCTTGAGGAAGACGTGCAAATCCCGACAGACGAGCCAAACATCCTAGATGTCATCTCGGTAGAAACTGAAATGATGGAGGTAGGCGATCTGCCAGAAATTGAACAAGTCTCTGGACCTGCGCGAGACGCACAACCAGCGCCAATGGAGGGAAGGGAATTGACCCAAAATGACCAAGTGTTGGGACCTGCGCAGGAGCAGCAACCTGCTCCTATGGAAGTAGCAGATGAAGCACAAGATGGGGAACCTGTGGGAGGTCAAGAACCAGTACCAATGGATGTTGACCTAACTCCCCAGGTCACGGAACCATCCCAAGTCGATAAACCACCAGAGGTGATGACGGTCGAGGAACCTGTCTAAGCTGAAGACCAAGCTGACGATCTCGAGCCCCGCATAGGTCACCGCGAATATCACAAGAAGAGTGGGACGAGTTCATCAGCGACCCAAGGTGGAAGAATCAAAAGAGAAAGGCCACCCCCATGGAAGAGTTGACGGCACTCCCGGTGGACCCAAAAAGGGACTTAGAACTCTTTATAAGTTCCGAGTTACCTGAACCGTACCGGTCATGAATGGAGCTATTTTTTATGTCCAAATTGGACGTATTTGTCTGGTCCCATGAAGATATGACGGGGATCCCGTTGGAACATGCTTGCCACCGGCTCAACATAGATCCGACGAGGAGGCCCTTACGCCAAAAAATGAAGGAAATACGGACCAGACAAATACACAGCTCTAACTGTCTAAGTTGGGAAGCTATTAGACAACAAGCTGATCAAGGAAGTCTTATGTCCGCAGTGGGTTGCAAACCCCGTCTTGGTGAAGAAACACAATGGGACGTGGAGGCTCTGCATCGACTTCACGGACCTGAACAAAGCATGTCCAAAGGACAACTTCCCACTGCCCCACATTGATCAGCTTGTAGATAGCACCGCAGGCCATGAGATGATGACATTCATGGATGCTTTTGCGGGCTATCACCAGATAGCGCTGCACCCAGATGACCAGGAACATACGGCGTTCTACACCAACAAAAACATGTACTGCTGGGAAAGGATGGCGTTCGGACTCATCAACGCCGGAGCAACCTACCAAAGGTTGGTGAATATAATGTTCGACCAACACATCGGCGAATCCATGGAGGTGTACGTGGACGACATAGTAGTCAAGAGTCTGAGAAAGGAGGATCACCTTGACCACCTAAAACAGACCTTCGACATACTGCGCCACTACAACATGAAGCTAAACCCCAAGAAAACCAGCTTCGGCGTACATTCAGGAAAGTTCCTGGGGCACCTGGTGAGCCAGCGAGGAATCGAGGTCAACCCCACACAGGTCCAATGCATAATCGAGATGGGCGTACCCGATTCAGTGCAGAAAATCCAAAGGTTAACAGGGTGTATGGCAGCCTTGAACAGATTTATCTCCAGGTCCAGTGATCGAAACAGTCCATTTTTGAGGCAATTAAGGCAAACACACGAAGGTATTAAAAAGGCGGCCAAAGCCAACAAGCTCCACCTCAAAAACCACTTCATATGGATAAGCGAATGCCAACGAGCCTGTTGGTCCCGAAATGAGTTAAATCAGTGTATGGGGGGGGAATACACTGATGTCAGATTTTTCTGAAAGACTCAGAAAAATGCTCTAACGCACTCAGTCAGGATTCCCTGAAGTACTCAGTATGCTGAAAGTCCACAGGGGCAGCAGGGACGGTTCAGTAACGAGTCAGATAAACTGAGTGTGAGTAAAGTGCTCGGAAGCTCAGTAGAGATAACAAACCTACTGACTGCTCGGAAGCGAGTCAGTTGGACTACTATCTCAGTGAGTCAGAGTACGTGCGGAAAGTGAGCCCTTAGATTCTACTCGTTTTAGTTTCTGAAAACGTTTTCTCTGAGTCGCTTAGTAAATTGGTGGTTAAGGCTGAGTGCACAGTATTCAGATTCAGGATGATTGATTCAGTCCTGAAGTTAAAACCAATGCAGTATGTTCAGTTTAATATGATGACATTTATGATCCTGAACAAAACAGTAAATCAGCACACAGGGGACTTTTTAACGTGGTTCGGAGATAACCAACTCCTACGTCCACGACCTGATTTAACAGGAAGCTATCCTCAAAACCCTGAGGATAGGTACTTGGGTTTTACGTGCCAAGGGACACGAGTAGCCAACTTCCTCTCTTAGGAACTGACCCCTGGGCGTTTTACAAGTCCCAGTCCTTCTAACCAACCTATCTCACACTTTGAGAGGTTTGGTATTCTGGTTTCCAACTAA